>JAVQJD010036131.1:0-15325 GCA_036023655.1 Nannoperca australis
ATTTCTTTAAAGTTAAGACTAGTTTAAAGTCATCTTCATTGAAAAGTACAGTGCTTTTCCTTCAAAAATAAGGACATTTCAATGTGACCCCAAACTTTTGAACGGTAGTGTAAATAAAACAAAGTTTTATTGGCAAGTTCACAAAGAATTGGCAGTTACATTTAAAGCATCAATGGCCCCATTAAAATTGTTTACACAGTTGTGTGATGGCTTGTATTGCTACAGTGAGTTTCTGTTCATATTTGATTGCTTCTGATGTGATGGTGCTAAATATGTTTCCTAGCAACCAAATGACACATTACTAAAGTTGCTGCTAGCTAAGAAATGTCTTAAGTTTTATTGGTGCAACATGATTTAATGTATATCGTTCACATCACATCTACTTCTCTGTTTTGTTTCCCCTTCACTATGACTATCAGTGGTTGCATTGTTACTGAACAATCATGCCATCTAAAAACATAATTCCGAACAAGCAAAGCAAATTATTTGTATTTTCTACAAGCAAAACCACTGATTGTAAAAAAAAATTAAAGAAAAAAAAAAAAAAGGTAATATTCAGTGGACCTTAGAGAGAAATGCATTTTCCAAATAGAAAAGTAAAACATTCAGAGAAGTTCAGGTCAGGTAGAAAATATGTGAAAACAACCAATCTCAAGGCTGAGTGATGAGAAATTAATTAAACATTGAACTCTCCGGTGTCCCCAGGGGAATATAAAATATTCTGCAGTAAAACACCTAAGTTTAGATTTTAATTAAAAATGAATGCATATGATTTTGACAGGCTGCTAGTGTTACACCAGATGGAACTGAACTTTCAGCCTGCGCAAGTGTGTGTGTGTGTGTGGGGGGGGCAATAAATAAATACACACTCCAGTGCTCAGGGCATCCAACAAAAAGAGCATATATAATCGGGTGATGACTTTAAATAGCCTATATCAGATAAAGATAATCTAAATAAATGAATGGAGAGCAGTGGTTCTTGCACCTTTACCACAGACTTCACTACATATCTGTCAGTCTCGTTTTAATTACCTCTACGTTTGAGTGATTCTGTTAAGGGAGCTGTAAAATGGGTAAAGTTCACACAATGGTGTATTTTAAGCCGCTAATCACTAATCAGAAGCGTCTTAAGGGAGGAGGAAGCTGAAAGGTAAAGTCAGCGGAGAGAGAATATCAAGATGTTCATGCCAGATAAACAAATGATTTCATGCTGGAGCCACAGGCAAGGAAACAACAGCTGTATTTGTTACTTTATACGCAGTCATGTAAGAGTTGACGCCATCATATCGACCTCGGTTCAGCAGTTATCTACAGCTTAGGAAGATTGATAAGCAAACAATCTTTAAATTGAACTCTGTTACATGATCTTCAGCGTCTCTCAGGTCTCGTGGCAAGAATCTCCTCGAAGTGACCCTATAGTATTTAGTATTTAGTTTTTTCTGGTTCCTTTAAATGAGGTGTGATACTCAGAAACTACTGTAGTACTCCTACTGTACAAAGACAGAGGTACAGGAGAAGCTCACAGCACTAAAATCTAGATTGTACTCCTTCAGGCTCCAATCTGCTCCATCTACTATGATGGCGCAAAGTAGATTCTGACAGTATATGGTACGAATTTGCACCAATTTAGCAGGATGTAAAGGTACAGTTAAAAGCCTCAGTCTTAATGGCTCAGCAGTACAGGAAGTGACATGATAAAATCAGCAGAAATAAAAAAGGGAAAGACAGGAGAGAGAGTCATTTATAACAATCTGGGACAGACATTAAGCTCATGTCATATCATTGTAGTTTCACAGTTTTTAGCCTCGCATTTTCCTTAAAAAATAAACTAGCCGATCTACTGTAAATGCCTTGGTTACCTGAAGTCAGGCTTGGTAGTGACAAGTTTGTACACGCCCCCATACCTGTGTGCACATATATATGAGTTTCTTTGTTTTTAGGCAGATTCGTTTCCCTGAATTTCCTACATGTGACTTTAACAAATATAGTCAGCTCCATTTAAATCAGCTTCTTATACCAGGTTCATTATATGGATTTACTGTCATACAAAATGTCTTTAGGCTGCATTCATGGTATCTCATCTCTCATCTCATCTAAACCTAAGCTCATTTTTCTTTTGTCATGTTGAGACCCAAGTAACACAATGAAAACACATGGCAAGGCTGTCTACAACAAAATGATTTAAATGCATAAAATATTATCTGAACCCTTACAAAGTAAAAAACAACATCATAAAACTGAATCAAAGTCCATGTCTGACTTTGTAAATTGAAAACTCAAGCACGTACATGGATCTTAATTTAGGATTTATTTTGCCATAACTAATTCACAGTTTCCTTTCATTCTGGTTAAATCCACCCCATCATACCTTTACTCTCGACGACAGCCTCCAACAAAAGCGGAGAGATCTGCCGGTGTTTTGGCCACAGCGGTGGTGGAGAGCTTCACCAAACTACAAGCTCTAATAGCTGGGCCTCTTGCTGCTTAACTGATGTGACTGTGGTATCAAGTGAAAGGTTACAGAGTGTATATGAGGGGTTTCTTCTGCCGCTTTAAATCAGTTATAAGTAAAAAGTCTAAATATTCTCGTCACTAAAAATGCACTGACCAGCTTTTAGGTCTTTCATTAAACCAAACCTTGTAGTTGCCATATAGCCAAATAAGGAAATCCAATCTCTTTCTGAAAGCCCCTGTCATTGGACAACAGTGCAATTCACGAAATACTAAACTGGTCCCAGGTATTCATCACCATCCATTAGTAATGATTAAAGTCATGACTCAAAGCGAAAGGATATTGGGAACAAGGTTTGGTATCATTCATGCATGTCCTATGCAATCAGGGCGCCAGATTACCAGCATCCGGCCGCACTCAGCCCTTCAACAAATGATGAAAACGAGAGAGGGCGGGGGGGAAGAAAAAGGCTAAAAGAGGTGAGAGGAAAAAGTGAGGCAGAGATAGATGGACTGGTCTGCTACTGGAGAGAGGAAGAGGCATTGCTAGACGAAGTGCAGGAAAGCAGGTAGCAAAGCAGTGAAGGCAGGTGACTGGGAAGGAGGAAAGGATGAAGAGGAAGGAGAAAAATAGCAGCAAGGAGGTAGTGATGAATGAAGGGGAAAGGAGCAGTGACTGATCAGTATTGAAAACCTGTGCTGCTGTAAACGTAGAATAAAAGGCTAACAGTGGAAACGGATTGAGATGTCTGCCATGATGGAGTGGAGGCTGTGGCCCGGCTTTAACATCACAGCTCACTGTTCCTCACAAACCAGAGAAGAGAAAATACACTTGAGGAAGAGACAAATCTCCTGACCTTACCATAACTGCCAGGCCTGGAACCTGACTAATGCCTCTCTGTGGGCATGACTGATGAATCCTGCTGGACGTTTTAGTTGAAGAATAACTGAATTTGACAAAAGAAATGATAAATGTCACCTGCTGCAACTGAAAAACCATTAACTCATTTCTGCAGCAGGGAAATAAACATTTTAAAGCACAGAAAATGGCTTTGTTGCTGCCTACAAAGCCAACATTTGGTCAGAACTGAGCTTAGACTAGAAATGTGTTTACTGACTTCTTTTTTTTAACCATAAAAACTATATATAGGCTACATATAGAAATGGCCTATAACTGTCATGAAAACTGCATTTAAAATGTAGTAACTATAAGACAGATCTTAAAACTAAGCTGAACCACAGTAACTGCGAAGTTAAGGCTAGCTGCAATAGCCATGGCTAACTTTGGCTAAAACCCAGCCAAACTAGCTTAAAGGAAACACTAGCTTAGTTTAGCTGAGTAAAAGTAACTGCAATTGAGGAATTAACATGTATGTAGATTAATTCTTTATATTTCAATAACAAAAGGTCCAACAGACTTGAATAAGTAACCTGCTAAAAGGTAACTACAGCCTAGCTAAAGAGTAAGTCAGCCTCTGACTTAAGACACGTTTATGTATTAAATTGTATATTAATTTAATTTAATTTCTTTATGTTTCAATAAACTGTAAATACAAAACAATGTTAGGTGGACCGACAGATTTGATAACATTCACAAAACAAGACCTGCTAACAGGTAACTAGCCTAGCTTAGCAGAGTAAGCTAACAACTGCCATCTCATCCTCTGACCTTGACCTGTGACCTCTAAATCATGTATAAATACACAATTGTTGTTATTTTCCACCCATTATAATCCAGACGCAGAGTGCAGTATCTGCATTGTCAGGTATCTATAGTGTATAGTAATCTGAATAAAATCTAAATCCCTGTCTCCACTATCTCAACTCTTTCTGTAGTTACTGTACTCTCTTTCTTTGTAGGGCCATGCCCTTTAAAATCCACCTATTTACAGCGACCTCCACACAATCGCTTACAGTCATTTCTACAGGATGCAGGCAACATCCGCTGCATCTCATCACCCGGGGCACAACTCCCAAACACTTTCAGACATATGGCAGATTCCAGCCAGGACTCCAGGACTCAGTGATGGGGTGGTGCCAGCATTGAGCCAAAATCTATTTATAAATGTAATTTGACAGTGACACTCCACATTGCAGGAGAACTGCTGGACATACAACCTGCCAAGGCCCAGATAAACAAATCCAACCCTGTTAGCACTTTGAAGGGCCCTCTGAAGACGTGTGGTGCTGTTTGCATGGCACTCTGGCCATTAGCCACACAGAGTAGTTAAAAGGGAAAGCTGGCCATTGTTATATAATGGAATATCTGCACACAAGCGGCAAGGGTCACCAGGAGCAGAATAGTTAATGCCATGCAATATGGCCAGGGATGATTTCTCTAATGCTGAGAGGACAAAAGCACATACAGTATAGACATCAATTTTAACTGGAAGTGTTCATTATTAAGGTGATAGACTGCAATGTTTCACACAAGTAAATATCTGGTTTGCAACTATCACTTACAGTGCAGCAGATAGGGCAATGACACACCATCCACTGGTTTTAATTTGACTTTCAGGTGTACTGTGACACCTGATATCAAATGCTAGGTTCATATAAAGCCACTCAAATTAAAGCCACTATGTATAGAATTGTAATGTTATTGTTGAGTCTTAATATTGTTACATTAATTAATCATTATTTATTCTCTGAATCTGAAAAGTGCTGCTCTCTCAATTTCAGCCCATTAATCTCAACGTCCCCAGGTCTGACTTGTGTAGGAGGAAGGGGAAGATGGGTCTCAGTGGACATTCTAATTACATTTTTGGTACTTTATTTTCAAATGGGCCTTGTAGTTTGTTCAGTTTCATTGGTAATTTCATTACATTTGGTTTCTTAAATAGAGGTTTACGTTCATTTAAACTAGCTACAGTTACATTGTTTATCTGATCTGGATGGAAACACTCAAAGTAAAGCTGAAAGTCAGCACCTTAGCCACCAAGTCATTGTTTCATTTTAAATTTAATATGCTAGCGTGCAGAGCCACCACAAAAAAGATGTATTACTCTTCTAATACTTAGAAACCACATTGTGTAATAGCGGTATGATCCATCCTGTAGCCCCCTGTAGAATGCAGTCTGGTAAGTCTCAGAGGCTTGTGAATAACTATCCGGTGCACATGCAGTGACAGGTTTTATGTTGGCCATTTGCTGAGAATAAGCAGTGGAACAGTACAACTGTAGCAGGGAAAGAGCGCCAGCTGCAAAGACAGAAACTTCATCAACAGAGCAAATCCATGAAGGAGACGTTCCAGTGGCTCCCACACTGATTGACAGGTGATCTCTGACTGCCAGGAGCGGTGCAGACACACCACAGCAAAGAGTGATTCGCACCACAGATGGTGGCAACAGAAAAAAAAAGAGCTCAAGTACAGTATTACCACGATCAGACCGTACAGACTCACCCATTTACATATCTGAGCTCACAAACGCTCAATCTAAAAGATTGAGTGCAAAGTGAGTTATTTATTATATCAATGCAGCAAATCCTGTTTGTCGGCCACCTTCTCCCATTTGATACCAGAGATTTAAGCTTGAACACCTTGAAACCATGTTCTATTACCAGTAAGTTAAAATAGAAGCAAGACCATTTTTAAAAAGTACATTAATCTACACAGATCAATGAGGGAGGCACTAATTATCTCTCCTCAGGCCTGTCCGCCCTCTCCCTGATGGGAGGTTGTGGAGGGCAGCAGCCGATGCAGCTCCTCCACCTCTGCCAGGCTCATGTTTCAGCACGGTGTTTACCCTTGCACTTTCTGCGATGACAAATGAGAACAAATCACAGGCCAAGAGTGCATTAGTAGGGTTATTGGGTTATGTGCCGGTAAAATATAAGCCTGACAAAATGCTTTTTCTTGGAGATTCTCAGAGGTGTCATCCGGCATAGTGGAAAACAGAGACCCTGCTATGTAACAATCCTTCATAGTGCTGCAGGCAAATGTCTGGTTATACACGTTTGGGAGCTGTGGCAAAGTTCCCATTTTAATTAGGGGAATCTCTAACAGTGTGGCTCCCTTCAGTGTGAGGCCTGGGGTAGACAAATCTGAGCGGTCCCAGTTCCATAGTACATACTCAAAACCTGGAATTATTATTACTCAAAGGATAAGATCCAGGAATATTTCAAGAAACAAACAAAATAAATAGATTGGGAACTTTTTTCTATAGTTTTTTCCAAATCTTACACTGCCAGCAGAATCCCAAAGTCATGGTGATTGATATCCTGGTGATACACATCCAATATCATTTACTGTAAGTATGGCACACTGCACTCATTTCTTGTAGAGGCCTGAACGGCCCAAACACATGCAGATTAATATATAGTGCATACTTTATGGGACGGAACTGGGACACAGCTGTAGTGTCACCATGGGATCCATTGTCAATTCATCATTTGCAGTGACCTACCACTCAGATTAACAATCTACTGTTCCTAATTCCTTTTCTCTAGTATATAATACTTTCATCAGCTTACACAACTAAGCTTCTCCCAAAGGATCAAATCTGTGCAGCATGCCAGGGAAGTCCCCAAAATGTATAAATGTGTGTTTCTCTAATAGACATTCAACTCATTTTGCTGATGCTACACCTGTTTATTCTTTAATAAGCAACACTTAACATTCAGATGAAAGGAAATTAGAAATAATGTCTTAGGAATGAAACCAGATGAAAAAAAGTCCTCCAATAGCAATACACATTATAAAAAGCAGAAGTCCTGCATTAACTGACTTGTTGGTCACTTGGAGGAAGTGAAAACAGACTGTAAACACTGTATTGCTTATTGTTAGCAAACAGTTGTAATACGGAGCATCATTAGCTTTCATTTGGAGACATGCTTCTGGCCACCTGGCTAATGTGAGTGTAATATTTCCTCTGTTTTTAGCTGTTTGGCTCTCCACCAACTCCAGAGGGAAATATCTGGTTCTTTAGCTGCTAAAAGCGCCGCTATGTTCACCAGCTAGTCGCTAACTGTGTCGGAGTGCTGAGCAGGTACAGGCCGAGGATTTTACTACAGATTATTTGCTGCTGATGAAGTGCAGTGGGAAATCTCAAAGATGGTCCGGATGTTTCTCGGATCTTCACCACACTGTTAATAAACTACAATCCTACAAAATACATCAGTCCACAGCTACAGCAAACACGAGTCTGTTTATGAAGAGACGGCCCTAACAGATCTTTACTTTTATACCCTTCTTTTACTCCTCCTTTTGTGGAGCCTAAAAGACCTTGACTTGACTGACAGGTTGTTGTTCACTTCTCGGACCAGACACTACTGTTTTTTCTTTTTAGCGAATACCACTGCGATCAGTAAATAACCGCATCTGAGGAGTGATCCCGATTTAAAAAAAACACTGTATTCTAGGTACTTTGTTTATTCAGTCATTATTTCAAGCCCCAACGTGTGACTGTGCCAGACTTGTTCTTGCTGACTGTGTCTTGTCCATATTACTGATTATCTTGTGACTCTGTGCTCAGAACATATTGTGAGCATCAGGTGATACAGGTATATTCTCCCTGACGTGGCCCTTCACACATTAATGATCAGTGATCAGTGATTCGACTGTATTGATTATTATTATATGAACAAGACAGTAAAATCTAAATGAGCTCATAGACCCTCACACGCTCCGTAGAGCTGGGGAACTGCACAGTCAGGTGAGAAATCTCTGTGGGTTCAACACTGTGAGCGACCTCTTTCACATTACATGTAGTCATTTGATCACTTACTAATATTAAAGAACATGAAATTGGAGCAACTTTAAATCATTGTAAACACAACGGTCTACTTGTAATGAAAATACACAGACTTTCTCCAGTTTGGGAGGATTTTGGCCACATTGTTTAAAGAAACGAATGCTTCTCTCCAGGTTGAGCGAATTCACTAAAACTCGGGCAGAGCTGTGCTGAAAATGATGTCAGGTCACAATCCATGCTACTATATATGAATACAAGAGGTTTGAGCATCAATAGGTTTAACTGCTGTAATGAAGTAGTGCAAAAGAAAATGTTTGGAAACGGTGTCCCAAAGTGAAAATACTGAAGGGAACTGGAGAACTGTACTTATGTACTATACCTGAGTAATAATGACCACTGATGATGTGGATTTAAAGGAATAGTTGGATTTAGAAAAGAAAAGAGAGAGTATTATAGAGAGATTATAAGATTGATACCTCTCATATCCGTCCGTTAAATATAAGGCCGACCTGAAGGCTCCACCGGTGGCCTGGCAACCTCGCAGCGACCACAGGACTTCAGGAAGTCGGTGTACAGTCGTCACCATTGCTTGCTGATGTGTTCATTTATTAGTGAGCTTTAGAGGTACTGGTAGGTTGTGTTACGTTGGACAGAGTCAGGCTGGCTGTACCCCCCCTCAGCCACACACCCCTTTATGCTTCCTGTCTTTATGCTAAGCTAAGCTAACGTCTCTTGGCTCCTGATTCAGATACCAGAGTTGTATTGATCTTCTCATCTAACTGTTGGCAAGGAAGTGAGTGAGCCATTGCTTTAAATGGTGTTTCAACATGTGCACACAACGCAGCACTAAAATATTGAATCAGAAATGTGTCACCTGTAACATTTATAACACGAATCACCTTATTTGTGTCAAAAGATCCAGTGATCACAAGTGTTGGCAGTGCAACACTGCCAATAGCTGCTAGATTAAGTCCTAACGCTGACAGCAGCTTGGCAGCGATTTCTTCTTTCAACACACACACACGCACACAAGAACACACCTGAATCCTGCCTTCTCTCTCACATTATTCACCCACAAACTGTAGAACTGCTGCTGTCTCCGGCACAAGACCTTGCTGGTGGATACCGGCAGCTGGATGTAACACAGAGGAGGATGCAACCATTTGCAGGAGGGCCAGATATATGGCTGAGAGAAGAGATTGTGACAGGGCTCTTTGCAGATGGCAGACAGGTCTGACAATCTCGCATTGTTCTCGTCCCTCCTCTGCTGAACGGCCTTGGTAGCAAAAGAGAAAGGGGAGAAAAACAAAAAGATGTGTGGAGCGCAAAATTATGACAGAAATTACAGTGGCATCATCCAGACAGACATATTTAGCAGCTGCAAGTGTAGAAACTATAAAGCAGCAAATATATATGCAAAAGAATGGAATATAGGACATCAAGATGTAGAGTACAAACACAGAGGAAGAAAGGACGCACACACTATAACCGAAGCTCCCTCTTGCCTAATTGAGGTGATTGATGCTGTGCACTAACTTGTAACATCCAGCGTTTCATTAAAACCGAATGCAGGGATCCAGATAACGGCAAAGGGGGCCTAAATAAAAGTGGCAGCCTTGAAATTGAACAGATATAAGTCCCAGTTCTCACTTAATTCCTAAAACGGACAATTTGAGCCAAACATTCATTTGAGGCTTTTCTCACTTTGTTTCTAATTAGTTCGGTATCAGCAGTGACACAGTAAAGGTCACAGTCATGATCATGGCTGCATGGTGTTGAGTGGCACTGGGAGGTTCACTTCATTTTGATCCATTGAGGTGAAGTACAGTAGACACTGAAGTACTGAAGGGTGAGACTGATCAGCTGCGGGTGGATACAACTGGCTGCAGAGATTGTGGTCGGGGTTAATAAAAAGGAAAATGTGCAGGTCTGTGATGGGACGGGACACAAACTCCAGTCTGCTGCATTAATAGTCTGATGCATGCTCCTCTCCCACCCCCACACTCACTTTCTGCTTCGCTACAAGTACAGTAGTGCAAAGAGCGAGACTGTCACTGAGGACTTTGTACACAACTAAGTTCACCAGTGTCCAAGCCTGTGCGTCTTTAGTGGATCTTTGTGGCAAATGGGGAAAAGTCGGGAGATAATTGTAAATCCTAACTTTTCCTGTCTCTTCCCTCCGTCTCACTGTGTGAAGCCGTCACACAAAGGTAAACAAACGCACGACCCGTCCTTCCTGTAGTAGAGCCATTCCAGCGTGTGTCATTGAGGAGTAAAACCCAGCAGCAGCAACAGGTGCTTTTACTGATTAGCCCTTTCTCTGGTTGAAGGTGTAATCACTGAAATCAGCTGCTGAAGTGCCATTTGCTTGAAATTAATACCTGCATACACAAGGGAAGAATATATGCATCTCCCTGTATCCAAACATGGCCTACAAATATTAGCAAATGTTTACAGATGGCAGATGTTCTCTGACGTTTGATACCTTCAGATTAAAATAGTTTATTTCAGGAAACAGACTGTGGGTAAATGTGGCGCCACAGTAGGATCATGGTGTAGAGTATTTACATAAACCCCCCCAATATATCAGTATAGTACAGTGGTAGTAAAACAGAGACACTACCACTGTAATCATTTACACTATGCAGACAGGATGTTTGCATGATGTCTGTGTCAGCTGTAAGATAAAGTTCACCAATAAGTAACTACTTTGTTAATAAGAACACTTTGCACAGGATATAATATTAACTATGGTTCCACACAGAAGCTGAACCATTGCACTGTGAATGCAACATCTAAAATAACATTCATGACCCCCAGACGATGATCCTATGCTGCCTTTGGTGATCCCCTGACTCGTCCTCTACTGCCACTAATTTTACTAAAATTCTTTGGTAACATGTCTCATCAGATGGATTGTCATGAAATTTAGTACAGACATTCATGTCCCCCTCACGACCAATCAGGGTGATCCCCCCCTGAATTTCCATCCAGGTCAAAATGATTTGTGACCAAAACCTGCTAAATGAATGACATTCCCATCAGCCTCAGTTGTACTGAGAAAGAATGTGCATGCTAACATGCTGAACTACACATGCTTAATAATTATCAGCATGTCACTGTGATTATGTTAGCATGCTGACATTAGCATTTAGCTCAAAGCACAGCTTTTTCACTAAAATATGAAGCTTTTTGCATCAAATGAATTTATCCTCTGAAATATTTGATCCAAGCCGTATGTCTCTCTCGTATCGTGAAACAGAAAACGTAGGCTGCTGCATAACCCCGCACACGTGCACGTTATGAATTGAGGTTCAATGTTGCACTACATTTGGATGGAAACTTGGCAACAGACAAAGCTCACTAACTGTAACAGCACCATTACTAAAGCTACACCTGTGTTTGATAAATCCAAAGGTCTGCAGTGAGAAAGGACTATTCTCATCTGGCCGAGTCTTAACTACAGTGAGGAGACATTCTCGGGAGATAATCAAGCCTGATTGGGCTCAGACTAGAGCACAGTGAGGTCAAAACATACAAAACGCTAAACTTTGAAACAATGGTCTGGGGATTACAGCATGTAAATAAATGTGAAACCTGACTAAGCCAGAGGTCCATTGTGTATTGAGTAAATATCCACATTTGGACAAGCTGTTAGATTAGTCGACCTGTTGGGGAAAAGGAAGTGGCACTTGTGAATTCAGCAGCTTTAACTACACGGACAAACACTGATTATACCAGGTGAAAATGGGTCAACAAATGTGGAAAAAGCCAATAAACAAATCACTTCTCAGCCTCGCTACTCCACAAACTCCAGCCTAAAATTCAGTCTACCCTATGATTATTAATGGGATACTTTTCATTATTCTGTTTTATCACTGCTGTTTTCGCCTTTTCTGAAATTCCACACAGAGGTCTTTCTCTTTTGTCACAGATGTGATAATAAAAAGGAAAAGTCAACATTCACATTGTTCATGGCTCCACCACTGAGGCTTGGCGTTCGTTCCGCAACATTCCTCAAATTTACACATGAAAAACGCAACATGAAAAAGGCATCATGAGGAACGGCGCAGTACTGAACATATTGCCTGGGGCCAAGTTCTGGTTGCCGTCGCGTTGCTCAGCCCGCTGTGCTGTTGACTCTCAAAACTTAAATCAGGCTTGTAATCCTCAGCTCGGCCCTTGATGTGCACATTGTCCCAAACAAACCCAACTGCACATTGTTTGGGCGCAATTCTTTCATTTTCTTATCAAAAACGTTCCTTTCTGTTTAACACACGGGTGCGTTACGCACGTCACAGAGATCACTCCAGCTCAGCTCATGTGAAACCTCCTACAGTAGCAGGTAACACACCAGACCTGACCACAGATGAGGAGATGCACAGTACGCTGGCAATGTTAGAAACCTCCGGACTGAAAGTCAATGTTTCATTTTTACAACTCAGATCACTGGAGCTGGCTCTGATAGCCATCACACAAGATCCCGCTGCGTTGAGACTTCTCTGTCATTTTCTATATTAAAAAGACACATATGATAATAAAAAAAAAACATTGATGTGGAAATTACCCAAATATTTATTGATTCAACAATAATCTCTACGACAGAGAACACAAACCACAACAAATCAAAAGATGGAACATCAAAAAGACATGTCCTCTAGATGTCCTCAAAAATGTGTTGACTGTAAGTAAGTCTCAGTTGTCATAGCCAGGCCAGCACGATGCTTTCTTCTCTGTTTTCCATGCAAACTAATGCTAATGCACTTTCAACACACTGATTCATGTGTTTTCAGCATGTTTGTCTTCATTATTTGCATCATTCATCATTTTGCGCGTCACATACTTTGCTTGTCTCAGTGGCTCTGCAAACTACAGATGCCCAACCGTGCTGTGTTGTGTCAAAGGGCAAACATCTCATTTCACAGATTCCCTAATGAAAAACATATTAAATCAATATAAACACATTGCACGCATTTATAAAGAGCTGAAGTGAAACCAGAACCGTACATTTGCTAACAATTCACAATCCTACCTTTAACAAAAGCAGCAATAGCACGCTGTAACAACACTGTCTAACAAAGTCCTTCATACATGTTAAGTAAAGGTATGGAAGTATTATCAGCATGTATTCTAAGTATCAAAAGTAAAAGGACTCACTGCAGTGTTACTATGATATATTTTATTATTTGATCATGAAAGCTGATTTGTTCAAATTGAATTAGCATGTTACTGTGGAAGTGAAGCCACGTTTAAGTAACAATGCGTCATATCTAACAGGCAAGGAAATACAACTGTTGAATAAATGTAGTTCATTCCCAAGTAAAAAAACTAAATACAAATACTCAAATAAAATACCTCAAAGGTGTATTTGAGTATTTGAGTACATATACTTTGATCGTTCTCATCAGTGAGGTTTGGGTCTTGGCTGTAGTACGTTCTGATGTGCAGTCTTTCCTCTACTGTATATTCCCTTCCTTCACTCTCTCTGCTGTTTCCCCATGGCTGCTCATATCAAATTCAAAACCCTGGTGCTAATGGAAGTGTAACCTTGTATTGTCCAGGTTTCAGTTGAGCCTGTACACACGCCAACCCTCTTCCCTCTGTTATAACTGGCAGCTCTCCCCTTCCCCGTGGCGGCCTGGACATCACTCAACCCAGGCTCCAGATCTATTCTACCTGGCCCCCCAGTGGTCGAGTGACCTTACTACTCCAGGCAGGGCTGCAAAGTCACTCCCTGTTTTCCAAAGTGAGGCTGCATTTGAGAAATCCTTCCCGTGTTGACTAAGACAACATATATTAGCAGATTTCCAGCAGTGTCGTGGAAGGAAAGCGATGATAGAGTGAAACAAGTGTCTCTCCTCAACACTGACGACGGACTGCTCAGCCGAAGGGAAGTGGGACTCACAACGCTGGATCCTTCCATAATCATAATCCTAAACTTTACCATCACAGACCAGCTGCATTGGTAATAATCAGTGTGCAGTTTACTGACATCACCTCACCTCACATCATTTCTGGGTAATGAGGAAGAAAATTTCTAACAGCTTCCCATTGATGCTATTTTGCGATGCACATTGTCTGGTGAGACTACGAGCTTTAGATTCAGGAAATACTGCCAACTACTCGTGGGACTTGGTTCATAGTTGATTCAAAGGGACTAACGGCAGTTCAGAGGAGATATCTGTCAGTGACAGGTTTCATGCTCTGGTATCAGAAACTTGTAGGAGAAAACAGAAGCAGCCCAAACTGACCAGTCACAGTTCTTTCAGTTTCAGCCTGGTGTCTCCATAGCAACCGTAGCCCCAACATGTTTTTACAGTTTCGAGGGGGCTGCATTTTAAATATTGGCCTCAATGTGCATAGTTTCTTATTCCACACTGTGACCTCTTAACACACACTGCTCCAGTTTTACATGAAGTCAGGGGTTTAAGTCATTTGTTGAGCAACAATGCGCAGCCGTTCTCTACAGCGTCACAGGATTTCTTGGGTGAATTGTAAATTGAATGTTCTTGGATTTTGGACAGGGAGTTGGACCCAAAACAAGCACTTGAACGCCCCGTGACAAACATCTGTAGTTAACTTATTATTGAGAAAAATATATAAACAGAATAATCAATACTTACAATAATTATAAGCCACATCCCTAATTTAAGAATGTCAGCATTCTCACGTAATGAACTCATGTAAACTGTAACTAAACCCATTAAAAAATGAAGACCATGATGTGGTGGAAAGCTCAGAAAGTGGACATCTGTCACATGTTCTGTTCCCAAAGGCCAAGAATGAACTTCCAGGGTCCAAGAACAGAAGAAATGCACTACATACCACCGTGTCTTTACTCTGAAGCTGGTGTCCAATAAGCCTTGGACACATTGTGATCCATATCTGCCACTTTCTGATGTCAGGAAATGTTGTGAAGACGTTCTGTTATCTTGATACCAGTGGAGAGAGCTACACTTAAAGACACATGCGCTTATTTCAAGGAAACTCTCTAAATAGGTCACTATCTCACTATATTGGCAGATGTTTTTGTCTTGCGGACATCTCCGCCTGGATGACCAAACATCACCTCCAGCTGAACCTCGCTAAGACGGAACTCCTCGTCATCCCTTCTTCTCCATCCACCTCCCATGACCTCTCCTTCACCCTGGACTCCACGACCGTCGTTCCATCGCCCTCGG
>JAVQJD010036136.1:0-15070 GCA_036023655.1 Nannoperca australis
ACACACACACACACACACACACACACACACACACACACACACACACACACACACACACACACACACACACACACAATTGATGTTTGATTTACTTCCTAAACTTCCTATATTATAGAAAACTTTGAATGTCAGGGTTTTGTCATATTCAGCAGCTGCAATCGTTTTGGAAGATAAGTAAAGAACATGTTTAAGTAAATAAGAAGAACACAAAGAAAATGCATCTAACTCAACATTTATACATTTGTTTGTTCACTTTTCTGTATTTCTGTGATGAAGGAAGATAAACAAGACTTTGCAGCGTTTAGACTGATTGGAACTAAAGAAAGTCAACTGCATACAATTTAGCTGGGACCAAAGCACAACAGTGAACAAAGGAAGTAATTATACAAATGAGCAAATAGGAAATGTGTAATTAAAACAGTGCAATCCCTGTCACAGCAGTATCTTGAATGAATCAGTAAGCTTCCCACTGGTGACTTTTGCAGTCCTACAACACTATAGTAAATGTACAATGCATTGCATGCATGCATGCAAACACAACACGCATTTTGTCATAAAAGCTTTAGATTCAGTAAAAAAAATGTTTAACCAAAATGTTCTTCACATTTAATCATCACAACTGAAACATACAAAACTGCGCAATTCAACTCTGTTAAACATTCAAAACAATCGTGATGTCTTCTTACCTTTGTTTTGTTGACCATGTTCTGAAAACTCAAGCTGACTTGCTTATTGTCATTTTCTTCGCCTTCAGAGGGGATCTCTGTTAAACCAGCTGCAACTGTACATTCATTTCCTCTACCTGCATTTGAAAACAAGAAAGACAATTGAAAACAGTGTGGGGGGATGTCACTCAAACTATCACACAGCAGGCACTGTTTTTGTGTGTGCGCGCGTTTGTGTGCAATCATGTTTGTTCATCTCTGCTGTTCCATTTACACCTGGCTGAAAACTGTAACATTAAACTGTAAATTGTTTTAAACCACTTACCACCACCCCACTACTAACAGATAAGTAGTAGAAGTTCACTTCAATTTTTTGGGAATTCAATAAAGTCAAATTATTTATTTTAAACAAAAAAAGCAAACTAAAATGTATTCTCAGATATTCTCAGGTCTCATATATTGTTCAAGACATTTTCAACTAAACTTTATGTTATTAAATATACTCAGCTTCAAATATGTCAGGGAATAGAATCTGTGAACATATTGTTATACTATGTTATAGTAATCATACTTTCATCAGTAGCTCGAATGAAAGGGATAATCTGTAATCTAAGTGTCATCAAAGTGGCCACATCACCCCCAAACTTCAAACCACAGTATTAATACCGGATACATTGCTTAAATTGGCAGGTCTTATAAAACATGCATGAACATTAACTCATCAGTGTTTTTTGATCCTGTAAGAGTTTACATCAGTTATGTTTTTGAACACAACACGCTTAAATTAAAACTATGGTCAGTTGAGAAACATTAAATGCTGATTTTCCATCTATAACTCGATCCACTTTCAAAACTTTGTATCCTGTTCAGGGTCGTGGTGGGTCTCAGCATGCGTTGGGCGAAATGCAAGGTATACCCTGGACATGTGACCAGTCATTCAAATACTGGCAAAGGCACAAGGTAGCTTCCAATTCACCTGACTTGCATGTCTTTGGATTGTGGGAGAAATCCAGAGGAAACGCTGAGACATGTGGAGAACACATCTCAAGCATATGTGTATATGAACATATATGAACATGCCTCATGTATGTACTTTGAAATTATTCTTTATTATTGTCTATAAAATGTGACATTCAGAAATAATAATTCACCTTCAGCAGACTAGCTTGAGTGAATCATTTAATTCATTGTTTCAAGATTCAATTATTCCCTGAAAGAATAATCATGTTGCAAACCACATACTTGACCCAGGGATTAGACATAGTTACACCGTTCCACCGTTGTGAAAAGTAAGTTAAATACCATTAGAAACATTATTTTTTGTTTAGTTCATAATAATGAAGATAACAGAGGAAATAATTGTTATTAATGTGCATTTCATAAGATCTGGCAACCTTACTACTCACTTTGCACTGTGTGAGAGAGAACATCGACATCAGAGATTTTCTGCAGCTCGGATACAGAGTTAGCCTCTTTTAACATTGTTGGTTGTACTGATGTAGATGCTCTTCTCTGTTTTACTGCATCACCTGCAGTTGTGCCGGTGCTTTTAAAGGACAAGGTGCTTTGTCTTCGTCTTCTAGCCATGAGTGTTACATTGGCACTTGGACTATCCAATGCAGGCAGAGCCTCATTTACATCCTGTTGTGGATGACTTTGGGGCTCACCGATTGCATCAGACTGCTGATTTAGATTTCTGTCTGTTTGACTTTCTTCCAGTTTCCTCTTCTTTTTACTGATAGTTTCAGATCCAGTGCTTTCACTTCTTCTTTGTTTTCTCTTCTTTGGGACAGAGCCCAAGTCAAAAGGAATCTGAATGTCTCTCCCCACAGGTAGATTAGGCAAAACAGGTCTTTTTGATCCTCTGTGGTGGTTAGCTGGGGAGAAATAGTCCTCGAACACATCATCTCCATCAGTGGAACAAGAAGCAACACTTTTAGAGTCACCGGAAAGAGTCAAAGGTCGTAGCAAGACAGAAATTGACGGTCTGGGAGTTTTCTGTTCTATTGTCTGTGATGGAGTAGCAGTTTCTTTTGACAGTTCAACTACAGCATCACCTAATGTTGGTGACGACAGGCAACTAGAAGAATTCACATTGTCAGGAAAAAACTGGGTCTTAGTGTTTGTGAAGGATTTAGCAGCTTCATTTTTTCGCTTTCCCTTTTCAGATTTATTAGGCAATGGACTAGAGGATTTTATCTGTGAGCGCCTTTTCTCTTTGTGAAAGTTCTTGCTGTTGTCAGATCTTCCATCATGGCAAGGACTTTCTAATAAACTGGCAGATTTGTGTTTCTCTGGTAGCTTTTTTCTGACTGAGGTCCTTCTTGACTTTTTTTGTCTATTCCCGTCTTCGTCCTCTTTGTCCTTGAAGTCAGGACATTTCAAAGAACTTGAAATCCGTTTTGGCAGATCATGGCAGGGTGACAGCCACGGCTTTTCAGAGCCTTTCCTGTGGCGTTGCTGAAGACGGTCATGGTCAGTAACATCAACTTGTGTTCTCCCCTCTTCCTTATCAGGTGAGTAACCAGGTTCAGCAACAGAAGCACTGGAATCATCATCCGACTGGTCATCTATATTAAGGAAAAAAATATGGTTACGGGTTTTGTGCAACTCATAGTCACGTTCTGTTTAGCTGGATTTGCAATTGCTCTAGCTGATCATATCACAAGTTAAAGAGACGGGATGCACAAGAAGGCTTGCCGATGACACTATTTATATTCTGGCTATTCCCCCCATCGGACATTCAGGTGAAAGCATTGCTTCTGACATCTCGGAGTGGATGTCAAGGCACCACCTAAAGCTCAGCCTGGACAAGACAAGACTGAGCTTGTGTTCCTCCAGGGGAAAGGGTCCCCTCAACATTGACAACACATGTGCCACCTTGGACGAGGAGGAGCGTGGGAGAGTCCCCGGATGACCAACTGTCATTCTCTGCAAACATCACAGCAGTAGTCCCGAGAGAGACTATATATATATATATATATATATATATATATATATATATAAATATAAAACTAAAAAGCACTGGACATGCTTTTAGTCATTCATACCTAGCTCTCGCTCCTCAGTGGTGTCACTGCACTTATTGTAACTTGCTTCGGACAACAGCATCTGGCAAATTAATGTATGGGGTCCAACGTTGTTGTTTCTGCCAGTTACTGTCTCTAGTATTCTTTTAATGCAGCTTTAAAACAGGATGCCTGAAAACGCTCACACTTCTGGAAACATGCTTGTAATGTATATTCTAAATATTCAGAAGGATGTAACCACTTCGAACACACATCTTTACATCATATTAAATGAACTATCGCAATACGAAGTAAACATAGTATCAGAAGCCCCCCCCCCCTTTTTAAATTTACAAACTGATCTGGGGGAAAGATAAAAACTACACTACAATCTTCCAGTGATCAGATCACTGACCAGAATTTTCTTACACATTAATTTGAAGACAGTCGGTGTGCTCCCAAGAGAAGGCTTCATCCCAGTGGTTGAGCAGGATTCAGTTATCTGTGAAGCTAAATGACAGTGACATATATGTGAATTTCTGGTGTTTCAAAAGTTCTGAAAAATGTATTAGACCATGTTAATCAAGCCAGCACATACCTGTGGGTGAGAGGTTTTCCCGTTTCTCTTTCATGTCTTTCAAACGCTGTGCCATATAATCTGATCTTTTCAAAGCAGGGCTATAGACTATTCCATTCTCTTCATCGATAATGATGGGTGACACATCTGTAACTGTGATAAAAAATTATTATGAAATGACAAACTACAGCTTTTGGTTTTATAAGTTTTCAAAGTTGTAATAATTGGTTACCCAGAGGTTGTTTTGGAACTAGGTCTTTCATCATCTTGTCTAATTTTTTCCTCATGCGTCTGTCGTTTTCTGGTGTCCTCTCTGGAGAATCTTTTGGCTGCATGCAACGATGCTACGTGAATCACACAATAACACAATAATGAACACAATAAACAAATGAACATTTGATGATCCAAATCCCTTTGATTAAAAGGCCATGTTCTCACTTTGCTTGGAAAAGCTGAACAATGAACAAACTGCTTTCTCACCCAATCTATTCAATATAACACAAGGACATAATACAAACACAACACAGAGCAAGTGCACTGAATTATACACAGCAGTGAAAAATTACAAACTTAAGTAAGACACATTTTTTGACAAATTAAATGAGATAGTTCCAGTCAAGTATCAAGGAAGATTAGATAATGTAATAAATCACAATGTTTCTTTTTACACTTGTAAGTTCTGGGATTCATGAGGATTCTGATCTGATGAATCAAACATAATACAACGCATAACACAGTTTAAGCTGTGATACCAACATAAACATCACATGTAAATCTGACTCTACTCACTTTCTTGTTCTTCAACACAGGATTGCTTTCATTTAATGCTGGATACAACTCCTCATCCACACGCACACCGTCGTCAAAACACCTGGACATAATGTCACCCGGAACAAAAGCCACATTAAGAGATTCCAGTAATGATTGACAACATTTTGTGAAACTACGCAACAATACAATCAAAAAATATCATAGAATTGAAACTGTGTTATTCTCACCTGCCTACCCAGAGAACAGAGACGAGCCTAACATCGCTTTTCTTGGCTTTCGCCCATGTAGCTGGATGACCATTATTGAAGACTACATGTGTGACTTGTTTATTAAATGTTTTTGATACCTGTAAAAGAAAAAGCATTTAGGTTATACAAAATAAACACATCTACTTAAAAAGAGGCGGCAAGTGCACGTTCCAAATGGGTGCTCAACCCCAAAAATACAAATCAGTTCAAAAGTAGAAAAAAGGTGGCACACCATCATGCAAACAATGCCTGTAGAGCTTCACGTTTTACTAAAATATCATTGCTGATGCATTTTTGGCCATAGGCTTACTTGGAGAATACATATGTACTGTGTGCAAATACAGTAAATTATATACAATATATGTATATGTTTATGTGCCCTGTGGTCTCACCTGAGCTCCCATTTCCTGCAGCTGTTGAATGAAAGGTTTTGAATAGTTTGCGGTTTTGTCTGATGACCACACATCAACATAGGCAACGACATCTGCAGACACAATAAACAGTCATACACTTAATAAGACAAAAAATTCAGTTGAGATTAACTGCAGTAGAACTAGGATGATGTACAATACCTTTAAGAACTGAGCAGCTGTTGCTTGTGGTCATTACTGGTCTCTTTAGTGCCAAGATTCACCTACACAAAACCAATGAAGACATTTTTTTTTTATGGAAGATCAGCTTTTCACAATCCAAGGGAATTTCACTCGTTGTGACCACTTTTTAATAACGGAAGACATTAAATCACTGGTCCATCATGCCGACCAAACCAATTAGGAGCAACAACGCAAAAAACTGAAATCTGACAGTCAATCAGTGTCATGATCAACTCAGAATTCTTTTCACTTAGTCAATGCACTAATTATATTTTTGATTTACTGAATAATTAGTTAGGAAAGTAATAACATCTCCATAATACCAGTCCAAAACGATGTCCTAACACGGCTGACATTGTTTTCTAAGGCTGTCATATCATGAAGATGACATGGAGAAAAACAAGCAACTCGTGACTTATCATATAAAAGCTAGTGAAGACACAGGCTTCTGATCTAAAGCTGTGCAGCTACATGTTTTAACTTGAAATGCCACAGTACTGGAAACGTGCAGTTTAGTCTCTATGAACCTCTTTACATTTGTTTTTTCTCTGTGGGGGTCCATACGATATGTCTGTCAATCTCTATCTGCATTTTAAAACCCATGATTACTTCTATTCTGTGTTCTGATGCTATTTTAAATCAAACATCTGAAACACGAAGCTAACGTTAGCTAACTAAACAACCTAAGTTATGCTAGCTACGTTACTTGAATCCAGCAATGTTGTGAAACATATGGGTAACCTTAAAGATATGCATCGTTAGTTACTCCTGTAACAACACAACTTACAGGGAAAAATACCTATTACCTAACTAATAACGCGCATGTTATGCTATCTTACCATGTACGTTACGTATACTGCTAAATTAGCAAGCCAACTAACTTGGTGATTCCTAGCAATACGCTGGTGAGGCTTACTCGGGTTACTACTTCCGTAATATGTTGACACAGGCATTACACGTGTGGTTGACAATTAGCAGCACAAAGGCATGAATTCAGATATCAACGAATATTTTCTTAGTAATTGCCGTGCACTTACTTTATGCAACAGTGACTTTTAAAATGCGCAGGTAGCAACAATGCCTGACTACAGTGTACATAGTTCGCGCGTGCAATTTGTGACGCAATGCATTCTGGGACAAAAGGCCGTCATTGGCTGATCGGTAACAAACGTCACTTGCAACCCAGAAGCAATGGCAAAGGGAACGAGACAGCGTCCCGATAAATCTACTTTAAACCTCGACCTTTCCTTTCAGTGGACGGATTAACCTTTTAGAAGTATTATAGTAACTTTTTGCCTTTCTTGACAACCATATTACACTGTGTTTGCCGTCAAAAGTTGGGAGGATTCTGTACATTACAGGTCTAATGTAATTTATATTTTTAGTTATATAATGTGTGGCCCTGACTTTGGATTTTGGTCAAGAATGGACAAGAACTCAGAGTGAGTTTGCTAGATCAATGAGAGGCTCTTCTGACGAAAGATGGTGTGTAGCCTATTTTTCATGACAACCTACTTTTAATCTGTCACATATTTAAACAAAAGTTAAACCCATTGAAATGTTTTTCAGGTGACGTTTCACATGCAAAGTTCAATGCTGGGATAGGGGGATCTCAACTTCTTCCCTCACTAATGCTGAGCAAGCTCAAGCAGACACGCCTGTCCTGGTCTGAGGTTGAATTTGTTGAATGTACCATGCAACCTTTCTAAATTATTTGGTGTCCAGTTTCATGGTCTCAAAGCTACAATTTATTAAGTTGATTTGAACCATCAAACACAGCCTGGTGTTCATTCGTAGTCCTTGTCATTACCTAACTTTAAAGCCTCAGATTATTCGACAGTATTCAATATGCAATTTGCATTTGGAAGTCTTTATGGGTTGGATGGCTAAATTATTATTGGGAGTCAAACTTTATCTAATCGATGAAAGCATTCCCTAAATCTAACTCAAAAATCTGAATAACTACAAGCAAGCAATAACAAGAAGAACAATTTGTATCTTATATTGTTTAATGCAGAAAAGACAATAAGGCATTTGAGGTAGTAGTTCAAACAATCTGGTTTCTCTAATGAAATATACCACATGTTGTGGTCTCACTTATTTGATATTGAAACCAGGCACACATACATGACTACATTGGCTTAGTCGCACACATACATGCACAGTCATTAACAAGCATTTGGATTAAGTAAATACACAATGTAATCTATATGTATACAGGTCTTGAAAGATATTTGAGAACTTAGTGCATCTCAATAACCACCCTTCCCTGTACAAAAATGGTAAATGAACACATTTTATTATACATCTTATAT
Organism: Nannoperca australis; assembly: GCA_036023655.1. Lineage (NCBI taxonomy): Eukaryota > Metazoa > Chordata > Actinopteri > Centrarchiformes > Percichthyidae > Nannoperca > Nannoperca australis. Next base: position 8,178 of record JAVQJD010036136.1, read on the forward strand.
ACATTAAAAGACATGTAAGCACATTTAATGTTTTTTCTATATTTATTAAACCCATCTAAAGCAAATTTATAATTGAATAATGTTATAAACTGTTTTCTCTATAAGTCACATTTATCACAAAACTAGATACACCTTGTGTTTTTCTTCACACCCATTTCACAGCACAACTGTCAAAAATACAAAAGAAGTCACGCAAACATTTAAGAAATACAACAGCAGTGTCTCTGTGTTACTTTTTAGTTCAACATACAGTACCATGACAAATTAAATGTAAAACCAACACATAGGAAAGTCACCTAGTTTGTTGGTCCTCCACAAGCCTCATGAACAGCATCAGTGCACCTTTCTGCAAGTCTCTGAAACTACTGGAGGAGATGAACACCTTTATTCTGAAAAATATTCCCCCAATTAGTGTTTTGATGATTGTGGTGGGGAGCGCTGTCTAACACTTCAGTCTAAAATCTACCACAGGAGTTCAGTTGGGTTGAGGTCTGGTGACACTAGGGCACTTGAATAGAACAGAGACATCTTTAATGTTATTAGTAACACTTGTGCTACTAACAAGTCAACATGTCTGCTGTGAAAAGAGCCTATTAGGTGAAACCCATGGTTTCTCCATTTGTATATTCAGATTTTCCACTTAATTTGTCACACTTCTGTATGTTGATAGCGTCACAACATACAGCTTGCACCGTGAGTATGATTCCAACATACTTTGTGTAAAATATTTGGAAAAACACTTTAATTTTTCTCTTTTAGCTCTCTAAAGTCACAGTTTAATTGACATCCAACAGGGCATAGTTTCCTGTTGGTATAACATGGTAAAATATGTTGATTTCTTGTATACTTAATGCAGAAATAGCAGTATACACTAATGAATATTATATAGTACACACTGTATACAATTAGTATGATGTGTCTAAATGAGACACAGCAGCAGATTAGTTTAAAACATTCTTTTGATACTGTTTTTTTTACATCAACACACTCCGTATATAATTCAGAGCTACTTCAGAATAAGATAAACCACACTTCACTTCAAACCACTGACAAACATGTTGCACTGTCATCAAAGGTAGAACAAACAGCAGAAGTTAGTCCCACAACTGTACAGTTTATGTGACCAAATCCTACTACAGCACTATCCTTTAGAATGTAACATCAAAGTCACACAGAGTTGCTCCTGCAGTTGAGAGGCACAGAGGTACGGGACACTTCCATGTGCACAGTGGACATGGGGAAACGCTCACATTCCTCCTCTAGCGAGCTGCAGCGGCAGTGCAGGAGCGCCTCTCTCACCTCCTGCCGAAAGTTGGAGTTTAGGAAGCCGTAGATGATGGGGTTGATGCAGGTGGAGGACATGGCCAGCAGGTGGCAGAGGGAAAAAAGCAGGTTGTGGTGGCAGATGGGCAGAGCCTCCTGGTTCCAGTCTGACACCACGTTGAAGATGGTGAGCGGCAGCCAGCAAAGAGCAAAGGCTGTTATGAGGGCAATCAGCATGATGTTGATTCGGCGGCTGTGGGTCATGTGCTGGCTCTCTGCGGTCCTGGCACGGTCCAGCATGTCTTTGCGGTGGCGAAGGCGTACAAAAACTCTAACATAACAGAGCAGGACCAACAACAGCGGACCACAGTACTGGAACAGCAGGAGCCATGTGGTGTAAGCAAGCCTGTGTTGTTGGGATGGCCAGTGCTCAAGGCAAGCCTCCATATGTGGAGAGGTGGGGACATAAGAAAAGACAGTGCGGTATGAATTTGGAAGCCAAGATGAGTTTTTGTATGTGCTGGAAACAGGTTGAGGTGGAGATGCATTGAGATAAGCCTGAGGAGAGGCTTGGTGTAGGAGTGGAGACTGGGGAAGGATTACATTGGTATAGGGCTCATTTGTGAGGAGCTGAAAAGCCAAGAAAGGTGAGGAGGTAAAGCAGGCCAGAATCCAAATGAGTACAAGCGCAATGTAGGCCTGAGGAATGCTTGGTTTCCACCCAGAGGGGTTAATGATGAGCTGATGTCTTTCCATAGCGATGAACACCAGAGACAGCACAGACACGGTCACGCACAGACATTGGATGAACGGCACCAGCTGGCACAACAGCGACCCAAACACCCAATGGTCCATTAGCGTGTATATGATGGTGAAGGGGAGGCAGAAGACACACACCAGGATGTCGGAGAAAGACAGGTTGCAGATGAAAATGCTGGTGACATTAACTTTTTCTCTGCGACGGGTGATGATGCAGATGAGGCCGGTGTTCCCCACCAGCCCCAGCACCATTGTAATGCTGTACCACACTACTAGACACGCCGTGAGGACAGCTGACATGGGACACTGCTCGTCATGCCCGAGAACAGCGAGGTCTGAGAGGAGCTGGGTCTTATTCTCCAGCCACTCCTGCACAGACTCATGACTGGATCTTCCCTCCTCCCACGGCAGGGAATGTGGAGACCTGGAGCCGTTGTATAGCACAGGCAGAGCTGTCGCTGACGGAGAAGACTGGCTCGTGTTGCCACTCAAGGACATCTCACCACAACTTCAGTGTCACCAGCTCCCAGGATCAAACTGTCCATCCCAGCCCTCTGAAAACATGCATCTGAGACAAAGAGAGAGAAAGCACAGAGGGAGACAGAAAAAAAACATTCACTGGCGAAGCGATCGCTCTTATAGGTCAAAGAATCTGTTCGTGTAGAAGCAATACTGTTGTTCTGAGAAAGGCAGGCAGTTCATCCGGCGGCTGAGCAGAAAGTAAGCCTAGGAGAGATGCTACATGTGAGGACTTTTTTCTATTTAAGTCACTGTGAGATTAGGTTCAAGAAAGGATTGTCATTAAAACATGCCCAAGCTCTATTTTTAGCCATGCTAGTGTCATGGCAATGTCAATTTGTTTGTCGGTCGGTCCACGTTGGTGTAGACTGAAATATCTCAACAACTGTTTAATGGTTTGCCATGAAATTGTGCAAAGACATTCATGGTTCCCAGGTGATGAATCCTACTGACTGGTAAACCCCTGACTTTTTCTGTACCACCAGAAAAAGTGGCTTTTTGTGAAATGTGCTAACAACTGTTCAAAATCATTCACTCATTCACTCATTCACTCCTCAATACTCACCATCCAGGGAGTTAAATGTAGAGGACTATATAGTGAGCTCACTGGCAAAATTAAAAACACATTTTTGTATAGTGCTTGGTTAGTGACCATCAGTTGTACACTACTTTGCATGATGCATTGTGGGATACTACTAGAGTATACAGAATAGTGCATAATAATTCTCACGGTATATTCGGACAACACTACAAAATGGCGAAGCCACTAAATAGTGGACTATGTAGTGAGTAGTGAGTGATTTCAGATACAGCCTTGTATCTTAGTCTTGTTATTATTATTAGCCACTCTAGGGGCGTGGGTCAAGGAATGGCAATGTCAGTCAGTAGGTCAGTCCATCACTGGAATATCTCCAAAACTATTTCATGGATTGCCATGACATTTGGTTCAGACATTCACGTCCCCCTCAAGATGAATTGTAATCACTTTGGTGACCCCCCCGACTTCTCCTTTAGTGCCACAATGAGGTTGATATTTTAATTACATTTCAATTTGTCCTATACTTTGGTTTATAACCAAATACCTTCAAAAGAAATGACCTTCCCATCAGCCTCAGCTAGACTTTGTGTTTCGTGCTAATCAGCAAATATTAGTATGCTAACACACTAAATCTGCACCTTTGCATTTTCATTGTGAGCACGTTGCCATGCTGATGTTAGCTGATCTATGTACAGCCTTAGTGCGACTAACATGGCTACAAACTAAGTCTTTTTTGGGCATCATTTTGTGTGTTGATAGTGCAGAAACTACACTTATACTATAGTATAATATACTATATTATAAGAACGCCACACACCACAATAAGGTAGATTATGAGATACTCTTTACACAGTTAATACTTAATGAGTGAATGGATATAAGGTGCCGAAGGTGATTATATTTTACACAAGGGAATGTTTTTGCTGTAGTTTCAGCATTTTGTTCTTTTTCTCTTCGTCTTTATCCATCTTAAGATATCAGATTTGTCAGTTCTCCTCCCACAAATGAATCCTCCAGTCAGGTTTCAAGACTGAACATAATAGCTTAATGACAATTAAATTGCTATGCATTCATTTGAGCAGAAAGTACACAATAAACGACGTAGTACGTCAAAGTGAAAGGGCATGACATTGTCAGAATCCTAAAAATGGATTGTAGCTCTCTCCCCTGAAACCTCTGCCATGTGCTGTGAAAACCAGCATCGCAAAGAAAATGAGCCTGTCATTTTCCATTAACGGCACACACACTTAGCTATCAGTCACTTCACACTGCATCATTACTAACATACTCTGTCAGTGTGTTGAGTGAGCTGCAGGCAGGGTGGCACAGCATTGATCATCCTTTGTTCAGGGAGGAAAGGCAACTGTAATGTTACCAGTAACCACATGTAACAAACGACTATAAGAGAGGGGAGGAGACATAAACACCAGCAGGGAGAAAAAGAAAGGAAAAACGTCCCATTAATGGTCAAATTTGAACCTGTCATGTTACAGTGATGTGACACTGTAGACACATCCAGCAAGTAGTTCGTGTAATCGTCCCCCTTTAGAGCGAAATCTCTGCAGGATAAGGAACACTGTGACCTGGCACCGCTTTTTCTATCATATTCTTCTTTTCTGCCTCAGTGAAGTGCTCTCTGACAGAGAAATGAGAGCATGGCTGAATGTCATTTTATTTGGATTCACCTTGATTTTCTATGTTGTATTTTTCTGAAAGCAGTACTTTGCAAAATGTGGTTTTCATTTATTCACCTTTTCACCAACATTGTCACCAGTGTTTCTCTGAGTTTAATCTGTTCTAGCTTTAGATTTGTCACACTGCACAAGAATTTCACATACTCTTTATCTATAAGATTCTCCGAAGCACCATCTTTCCACATTAAGATGGGTTTTTGTTAGGACTGCACCATTGCATTTCAACAAATTCCCTTTCAATTGATTGTAAAATATTTTCCTTTATGTTTGAAAAACTAACGAGTTCAACTAAAATGTGAGTGTTTTTTTTAGCTTGTAAAGACTTAGACAATAATACTGTAAATAAATGTATGTTAAAATGAAAATAAGGAGGAGACAGCTTGCAAAGAATAGAAGAAATTAGCCCAACCTTTAAATTACACCTCAGTAGCAGTCACAGGTTAATATCTATTCATATAAATTTAATATCTTAATAGTTTGCTTACACTTTTCATTTAGTTGATTTTCCCCCTATTATTACATTTCTAAAAATGACTTACCCTTTTTTATTACAGCGTTACACCACACCACCAGTGAATATTACCACTGACTGGAATCCATCGTTGGGAATTCATTCAAAACACCAAAACAGTATTACCATATACATGCTGAGTCAATAGGACCATTCCAAAACTGTTTTCTTTTCCATCTGCCTTTTAAATGTGGAGGAGCAGGATAACAGGCAGTAGGCACTGTAGTGTGCTCAACCTGAGATGATAACCTAAGCCTCATTATTCTCTGCTGGGGGTGTCAATTGTGCGTGATACATTTTATCAAGGTATTATCAGTACAAATACTGGAATTAGATGTTTCCCCCCCTACATTTCCATACAATATATTAACATTAATGCAAATTAGATACATATTTTCCTCCTGTTTCCTTTCCAGGTTTGTGCTGAATTTGGACGCACATTCACAGAAATGCCTTCTGTAGATTGCTATTGTTTGAGTGGATTCAAAAATGTGCAATTGTTGAGGCATACAGTACACCGGCACATCTGTGGTCCCTAAGCTTTTAGCTGACAGTGGAGAAACAACACAGGATGAATTTTATAATTGATTAGATAAAAAAGACACTGACTTTCCTTGACAAAGCTCATTATTGTGGGTAAAAATAAAGCACTCACGTGGTGGCTTTGTAGAGTGTCTCTGTGATTCCAAGATTAAAACGAGGCTCTGAGCAGGTGCGAATCCACAGAGATGAGAGTTGGAGAAGAAACTGAACATCACAACAACCAGAGCGTTTCTGTAAGAGACAGGGGTGAGGGAAGCACCCCTATTATTAGGCTGGCAGAGCCCTTTGGTTGCCAGAAACCCCTGTGAGCACTGAGCTCTGCTGCCACACAGTGGTGGATTCATTTAACTAAATCCTGAAAATGACACCTGCTCTAAGTGCTGGTCATTACATTACATTTAGGCATTTAGCAGACGCTTTTATCCAAAGCGACTTCCAAAATAAGAGCTTTACATCAAGTGCATAGAACCATGATTGAAAACAACAAGACGTCTCATCAGACTTAAGGTAACGTAAGGGCTGGTAATGAATCGCAAGTGCTATAAGCAGGTACATTCTAACGTTGGCACCCCACGGTCATCAGCTAAAAATGAGAACCCTGTCTTTTTTTACTTCTGTGTGAAATCTAAAGGCCTTTACACACCGGAGGTGTTTTTTTCATGTGATAAACTGACACATTAATGTATTTTTTTAACTGTTGTTTTTGTCACAAGTACTTTCACACAGAAAATGAATCTTACATAGCAAAAATCACGTGTTTGTGTGTCCGATAATGATGATACAATTCAGTCTGGAGAAAATGACACTATGCTGTTGCTCACCGTGCATGGGGAGTTTCTTAGGGGAGGAGGGAAGAGGGGGCTCCTCAGTAGTGCTGAGCCACGCTGGCCTTTGGACTGGCCTCCTTCCACACTGACTGTAGCACCTTTAACACACACACACACACACACACACACACACACACACACGCACGCACACACACACACACACACACACACACACACACACACACACACACACACACACACACACACACACACACACACACACAAAAAAAAACACACAA
>JAVQJD010036137.1:0-175539 GCA_036023655.1 Nannoperca australis
GTCTACAGCTTACCTAAAAGTATAGTTATAGGGCTATATATATATATATATATATGTGATAAGTATTATCATAAAATAATACTTAAAATACCAAAAGTAAAATTACTCATTATGCAGAATGGCCAATTTCAGAATAATATAATTACATATATGTATATTAATTAGTGAATTATAATTAGTGATGCACTAATTTGTAAGCATCTCTAATGTTGCAGCTGAGAACGCTCATTTGAAGTACTATATATGTATATACAAATATATACTGCTGGATTATTAGTTAGTCGTTATTAGTTATTTTGCATTAATAATCTGAATCTGCAAAGTAACTGGTAACTAATGTTGTCAAATAAAAGTTGTGGAGTAGAAGGTGAAATATTGGCATCCAAAATGTAGCGGAATAGAAGTATAAAGTAGCATAAAAAAGAAAACCTCAAAACTGTACAGTACTTGAGTACATGTACTTAGTTACAGTCCCCGCTGCAAACAAGCATATTTCCCAAAATGTTTTCCTTTAAACCTTAGTTGTTCTTGTCCTGTCATTTTCTGTTGTTTCACTAGGACCTTACCAGCATGCAGTCCATATTTTCACAACTTCTCAGCATGTTCTTCTTTGTCATTCTGTCCATTTTCTGAGTAAAACGTCCCTTTCTTGTGGACAGTGTCTTCTGAGTGATACTAGAAAATACCTGCTGTTCATATGCATGTACACAGTAGGTGTAAAGCCTTTATTTCGACTGAATGTAAACGTGATTGGGGTAAGCTGAGACATTGGCTGAACTTTCCCTGGAGCCTTGTGGGACATTGTATTCCACAATCTTCATGTTGACAGCTGCTTTACCCAGCTGGTCATGTCCATAATTAAGTAATGACTTCATATTGTACAAAAGCCTAAAATACAGTAAAGCATTAAATGTATCTCCCGTGACATCTTGACAATGATGAAAACACTCAACAATCATTCAGAATGACATAGCAATCCTTAGATACCAGTGTATGTGGGTGTCATTTTCAATTATGTTCTACTTTATCACGGATTTAGAGACATAGTTATATTTCTTAAATCTTATGCTTGAAATGTCGAGAAAACGGGTAGCATGTCTTACCCGTCTTCCCTACTTCCCACAGTATTTTCTTGGGTCTTCCAGAATGGGCATTCCCCCAGTGCCAATGACTGACAGCAGCAGGTAGCCTGGACCCTGATTTAAACTTCCCGAAACTCTAGCAGACAGTAATCCACTGTTGCTGCTTGCCTCTGCTTCATCATGTTCTGGCTACTGTGTTTGGTTTCCATACTCCTGAAAGTATACAGAGGAAAAGCACAAGGTACAAGAATTGGATAGATAACTCTTTCGTCTGCTTCTGTCCCACATTCATCCCGACCTTTAAGATCACTAATGTGTAATAAGTGGGAAATATAAAATAAATGTTTTGAATAAACTTAAATTTTAACGTACCTCCAATTGTTTTTCTCCCCTCCTTTGCTCTTTCTATAGCCTACATCATGGATGGTATTTCCACAGCTATATTAGCTAACTATAGAGTGGGATAAATTCCCAAGTAAACATTTCTTTGTGATGAGACAATTTTCATAAAATGGTTTTCATACTATATACTCTGACCTGGCCTTCCACCTGACCTCACAGCCATTGCAAGACTAAGGTCACGGTTGTATCATGTTCACAGCCGAAACACACGGGTGCTACCTCAAAAGAACATTTACATAGCAGTTGACAAGTGAGACAAATGTCAGTTGCACTAAGGACAGAGCAGCACATGGGGTTTATGTTCCTAAAATTTTCTATGGGGATTAAAAAAAAACTAAACAGATGAGACAAAATAGTGTGTTGCAGAATAGGCATGTGGTGTTTATTTACAGTGTGGATATCATTTACAGTATTGACAGAGTACCAAATAGGACAACAGATACAGGGTCAATGACGTACCATGGCAGAAAACCATGAAACTGAAGTCACCGTAAATATTTCTAACTCACAAAATGAAACCAAACTTAAATTATCTAACAAACCTACAATGTTCACTAGGTTTAATGGGAACCCACCATTAAACCTAGTGAGTACAACATAACGTTATACTAGCCTATACTTCAAGATATACAATGTACACCACCAATCAACTCTTCTTAAAAGCAGTCCAAGCAAAGTACAAAGAAAATGTCCTTATATTTGGTGTTCATACCCGGATTTCAATGGAGCCAATGAGTGTTTAGTTGATTCTGGTATGCACAGGCAAGGTGGGTGTTAACTGTGAGAGGAATCAGCTGATTATAGTATCTGAAAAGAGACAGTAAGTGACACAGCACAAAAACAAACGTGCATGAGATTTGCTCCAGTGAGTTCAACCTCAAGGAAGGCGAGGTGGAATAAGAGTTCAAAAGACAAAAACTTGCTGATGGTTTATCAGGACAAATATAAATCAGATGTGCATATAATATGAAAGATTTTGTTTTATATCTCTTTTAGCTGTTTGTCATTAGGTACATAGTTATTTTGTAGGTATATTCTTTCATCAGTGGTTGATTGCTTTGTCTGGGGCTCTAGGTTACACCTTCATTGCACGGCCATCTACCAGTGTCTTTTTTGATACTACCACTAGGAGTCAGACATTTCTTCATCCCACACAAAAGGGCTTTAAGTATCCTTGCAGTTATTTAGTCACTGTACGGAGGTGGGTGTATTTTAGGACAGCTTGTCAGGCTCTACTTTTAAATGTATGCCAACATTGGTTAAAAGTATAGCTGACAGCATCTGACAACAAATACTGGACGCTAGATGAAAAGCCATGGGTTTACCAATCTCATCATTCATGAAGAAAAGACTGTGAATGTCTGTAGAAAATGTAATTGCAAAGAAAAGCATCAGTGCCAACACATCAGCGTCAGACTTGTAGAGTACAATGCAAGATTGTAATCCCACATGCGGGCACTGCAAACTAGCAACAGCAATATAAAACTATATTTAAAAAATTTAAATATATTTTTATTTCAAATAAACATCACATGATCAACCACACATGAAATGATTAAATACACTCAAAATAAGATTTATTTGCCTCTCTACTCACTCACAGAAAACAACACATGTATTGTAAAGCTGTGCCGAAAACAAGTTCTTTTGGCATGTTTCATTTTTCAGCTAATGTTTCTTAATTTACAGAACAAAACAGACAAACCTATGTAACAAAAAAAAAACATATTCAACATTTCAGGATGAAAACTTAGCACCTTGTTCCAGTCACTGATTCTTAGACTGGTATGTAGTGGATATGAAACCATAGTTAGATGATAAGGATGGCCACGATGACACTGCCAATTACAAGGCATAATGCTGCTTCTTTAGGATATTGAGGACAGTGCAAATTTAGACACCATGATACGAAGTGTGCTGTCAGATGCAACAGACTGACACAAGATCTCAATACCAGTTTGCAACTCATCCCACAAGCATACATACTCGATGCTATACACAATGACTTACCAAAAGAAATACTGTACATAGTATGTGCTGCTATATCTGTGAAAGTAAATCCTATGTTTTACATAAAGAGCAAATGCTAATCCTTAATACTAAGGCACTGCTTAAAATAAAATGACAAACATAAGGGATGTGTAAATGTGGAGACTGTGAAAAGAAATCAACTCTGTGCACAGAGCTGAGCTCCAGTGTCTCTACAATAATTCACTGCACAAATAGACAGTGGACCAAAATACCCATGTAAGCATATTTAACAGTGTGACAGAAACACACATCAGCCCCTACAGGGCGAACCTTTACTGACCAGAGGTAAGAACGACCTTATGTGATTGGACACAGTGTTTCCGGGGTGGTCTGGTGTGGGCAATGACGATACAATACTCGCTGATGCTTTGCTTATATACAAACAATGAGAAAAGGTCATTCAAGATGGGAGACTTACTCAGTGTCCCGTCTGAGACCTGCCCTTTCTACAATATAACTGTTGCAAGTACTGTTTATATGCACACATTAAACAAAAACAGAAAAAAAGGTTAGTTTTCTATCAGTGCAAAATTCTGAGTTCATGTTCGCATAATGGCGCAGGCGTCAAAATGCATTCCTGCCAGACACACTCACAAAGAAAGTGTAAGAGTTTCGAAACACACGAGAGGGCCAAGACACATTTGTAGCCTCTGAAGTCTTGCAGTCGAGGTGGGAGAGGCATACATTACTGTGAACTGTGCAGAATGCAATAAAAAAAAAATGGGTGGAAAGATATTTTTGCACACTGCATCAACAAGCAGATTTAGTCCCAGTTTATTTTAAGTGTAAATCACATTCAACGTCATGCAGCTGGCCATGTTATCTTTGCATTAATAAAAGCTTTTCATCTGATTTTTTTTTTACTATCTTTAGTGGGGGGCACATGCCATTTCAATCCGTTTTTTTTAATCAACTTTTGTGAAAGTAAATGATTTGACAAAACAATCAAAAACATTTTCTTTTCAAATAAATAATACACATATATTAATTAAATATCTGGGTGCGAAACAGGTAATAAATAAACCTAAAGCTAATAAATTATGCTGACCATGGAAAGGCTTTTTTTTTCTCTCTTTACTTTGAAAGCATAACGCCAATACTGAGAGGAACTGCTGTCCCAAAATCTTCAAACCTAAAGCTGCAGAAACAACAGCCTGGACTCGGAAATCAGCCCTTATGATGACGTTCTATTTTTATGTGAGGATTTTGGTAAAAACAGGACACAAACTACATATTAATGTGCACAACTAAGATTTGGAAGGGCAATACCACCCTATTTTGTTCTTAACAAAAATCCCCACCATTTCTGGGACATTGATGCTTGACTCAAAGCATCTGCTGGGCAATATATAGGGAATAGAAAATAAAACAGATTCCATTTACACCTGCCATTAAAATCTAAATGCAGTTAAAAGATGCATCTGTACACTTCAAATAAACCTTTATGAACTGTATATATATTTACAAGAGTAAATACGCTGCAGAGGTATTGATTGGATTATTAGTTTTTCCTTCACCACCACTGAGGTAACACAGAAATCTAGGATTTGAATTCATATATTTTTATGGGTGTTAAGGCATAAAGCCGACTTTGTGTCCAGCTTAAATATACTTAAAAGACATCTTATATCTGCATCAGATTTTGACACCAAGTGTATTTGGGGCACACGATTTCAGCTCTGTTTTTGAGGAATAGCAACGTTTTGATACATCAGCTGAGGAAATATTAATACTGAATAAAATCTCTGTTTAGAACCACTAAACACAGACAGCAGCATCAAAGCATGTGTATGTCTGGTTTAAAGACATGTTTTGTCAAACCTTATAGGGTTTTTGCCAGGTACACATGGTGTTTTAGTGGTACAGCTACTGTACAGTCAGCTCTTTGTCATATCAATACTTGGTATCTTTTTCAAGGATTAGATCTGGTAGTACAAATGTGGACTTTAAAAAGATAAGTAAGACGCAAAAGTGTATTTACAAATCACCAGGGTCAAACAAGCACAACTTCATTTTTGTTTCCTCCATTTGATCGACATTGTTCAAGCAGCGACGATACAGCTTGCAGTCTTTGTAGCACAGATCAAGACACCACTCTGTGAGAAACTCCAATTAGACCCACGCTGTAAAACACACACGGGCTCAGCAGATATCGCGACGGGCCTTTTGCATTCCACAATAAAATTGGCCTTACCCACCATCACACAGTGATCCTATGAATACACTATATTGTCCCTGCTTTACACGCAGTTTGTCTGTACACATTTATGACAAAATCAGGTTGAAATGGACGGAAGACGTATGGTTTCCCTGATGCCATAGTCTGCCTGGTGTGACAGGATGAGGCGTGGAGGTGCGGAGACAGTGGTTATTCAATGAGCCCCTCCTTACAACAAACGCTGAATGGTGTTTTGAAGGTCCATGCTAAATTCTCCATGAAGATCATCTAAGGCCACAATGTTCATAGAAGAAAGTAAAATGTAAACACTATAAAAATTAAATTTAAAAGAAAAGAAAAAAAAAGAGGAGAGATTATCATGGCGATGTATCCCCTTGTAGGATAAAAGGCCATTTGTTGTTAGGTTCAATAAACAAGTATGTCACAGGATACAGAACCAACAAAGCATAGATCGTAGACAAATTACAGAGTTTAAACGAGAGCATATACCTTATGACATAAGGCACTTCAACAACTACTCCCAGTGCCCTGTTTTGGAGTGGGACCACTGTTAATCTCCTGATCATCTTCGTCCTCCTCTTCCTCCTCCTCCTCCTCTTGCCAGCCACCAAGGTGGACAGGGGTGGGCATGGAAATACTGGTACCACTATGCGCCTGGAAACCTGATAAGAGTGTTGATACACGGTCACAGTCCTTCTGAGACGTAGGGTAGTCTATTTCAAGCTTATCCCGACCCTGATTTAAATACATTTAAACAATGCAGATTTAATGATCAGTGTTTTACACCGTTCGCTGAGATTTTTTTAAAAATATGTTTACAAATGTACATACAGCTCCATGCCTTGTGTAGAGTATAAAGCCCTAATATATTATGTTCATTTGGTGAACAAAAAGGAATATACTCGAAGGATCATACCAGTCTTTTTGCATGCTTTAACCCATTAGCTACAAATACATTTTACATTTATATTAAAATATATATTACATTTTTCATAGCATGCCGTAATTTTATGTTATGTACTGTGCAAAGGTGTCAGTGCATGCTTGGTTTGACAAATATTAAAGCTGACATAATTGCTTCTAAAATCTATTCTAATTGAATCTTAAGTGCTTTAAAGTGCTGCCAACATTTGTAGTGGTTGATCTGACGGGAGTGTACAATTCAGTGCTGCAGACTGAGGTCATAACCATGATTTCAGCACTACAAATATTTTTTCGCATCACAGTGTAATTTCATTTAATTTCAATTCAGTTTTATTTATATAGATCAGGTATAGATCAGGTCTAGACCATACTCTTTTTAACATTTAATGTTACAAATCAATATGTTTATTTACCAGCATTTGTGTGCAGATCTCTCATTGGCACTGGGTTCTGCCACTGCCCCAAAGTTTTCTGTGGGTGGGAGCTCTGCTGGTGGAGCTGGAGAGACAAGCACTTGTCAATGTAAAGCAGAACAGAGCACTAGACTAGTTGTCTACAAGAGACACATGCATGTCTGATACTCAAAAGATATCTTTTGGGGTGCATCATTTTATGCTCCAGGGACACGGCAGAGAAAAGGAGTATAGCTATATTAATGTTAACTGTAGCACCTGTAGACTACAGTTCATGGTCAGGAAATTACCTCATGCAGGAATATGGCATGGAGACTCATCTCTGCGGAGGCAAACTCTGAGTGCAGTGTATTGCTCCGGATGCGAGCGTCGCTGTTGGACATACTGGGAAAAGAAAAGAAAACTTGTTAACAAAAGCTGATAACAAGCCTTTATTTATCCATTTCTAATAGCTACAGTATGTAAATAATGCAATCAAAAATGTAACATGTGAAAAGTACCTGTCGATGATGGTGCGATCGCTGCGGTACATGGTGCTCTCGGGGTGGACGGATGATGGCAGGAGGCTATGTGAGCGGCCGCGGCTGGGATGTGTGAGCTGGGAGGTGGACAAAGAGGCCAGGACACTGGCAGCAGCAGAAGCAGCGGTGCTTGGTGGGATGAAGCGATGGTCTCGCCCTTGTAGTCCCGATGCAGTTAGAATCGGGTGGGCCAGGACACTGGCCAACAGATTATCAGGCTGGAAACAACAATCAGTACAGAACTACTGAGTAAATAAGATTACATTGGGGAAAGACTGGGAGGAGCTGACTGTCTAAATACATCTTCCAGTTTTTGAGTGGTCAACATGGTCCTCAGGATCTCTTACCCCAGTGCCGGACTCATTGGACTGCAGTGAGGTGCAGAGGGGAGCCTCAGAGAGCAGCAGCTGGGTGGAGGGGCCGCCCTGTGCGTCATGCTGCACCTTTTCCTTCAGGTGGCTGATAAACACTGAGCTCTCCTGAGGCGGCTGCCAACGCGGGTTCTTAATGGTGAAATGCATAAGAGACAACTCTGTCTTGCCATTTTCAGCCTGTTGGTATATGGAGGCCTCTGTCTGGCCCTCTGACATCCACTGCAAAAACATTTAAAGAAATGTATCAATTCAAGCAACAACATCACAACATTAAATGAAATATTCACTACGCCCTTTGCTCGTTGTACCGGAGAGTCATACTCTCTCCAGTTTGATAAAAAGCTGAGATCCTGTGTAACAGAAAGAACAAATCGTACTGTTGGGTTGCCATGACGTCTGATGTCCATCTGTGCAAAGGAGCAGATGTCTCCGACTCCAACCACCTCCACGGTGAAGTTCCTGAAGAAGTCAATGATCTCTAGAGACTTGTTCCTCAGGAGGAAGATGAGAATGAAGGGTGTGACAATAGGACTGAGCAACTCCTCCAAGATGAACACCTGATTTGGAGAGAGACAATGCTGATTACATGTTCTCAAATATATTCATATTCTACACATAGTCAAATGTAGACCAATGTTCCCAAAAATGCCTCAATAAATCCAGTGATCAGAATGTATCCAGCCTGATAACGTCTTATCATTTATCAGGTGCTACAGTAAAAATGTTCTCATCCATAACTTTAGTTTGACTGTGACAAATGTGTTCCTATCCACTGAGTTAATCCCTTCCTCACCGCTTTGTACTGGAACAGCTGCGCCACCTCGTCACGGGTTTCGCTCTTGTTAGCATTGCCCCTCCAGTGGTCTGGCATGTAATGAATGTGTGCCAGCATGCACTGCAGCAGCTGTTCTGGACACCACACCATATGCTCATCTGGGATGAAGGACCTGGAGTAGGAGAGGTACAAAGTATGTACATTTTACTACAATACTGCTGTGCCTGCACATACAGCAAACATAGTTTAGAACAGTATGGTTAGATTTTTGACTGAAAACCTGTGACTGATTAAGAGACAAGGATGCCACATAATCATAAGTAAGTGATATTCAGGATGTTTCCTTTAAAATGTCTCCTACAACTTCAACAAAAAGCTTCTGCACACCAATAAAATACAACTAAATTAATTAATTACTCAAACTGATAAAAACAACTGCAAATATACAATTGTCTGTTTAACATGATAGAAACAGCAAGAGTAACAATTCAACAGTACAACTTCCTCAAGTTTTACACCTACTGGTAGCGATCCTGGAGTGGCACCAAGAGAAAGCCTGATCCTGAAAACTCACCTGGTGACAGTGATAACCAGCCCCAGCACAGTGATAGCGGTCAGAATGTGCTGCACTGTGAGAACATCCTCATCGTAGACTGTCAGTGCAATGAGCACAGCTAACACTGAGCCTGAGAAGAAGGCAATGTTCTTAGCCAGCACAGTCAGCAGTGGGGATGTAAAGGAGTTCATGTATTTCGAAGTGGGTTTGTAGCCACGGCCTAAACGTCCGTGCAGTTCGTGGTCCAGCTCATTGAAGTGTCGCAGGTATAAACGGCCATACAGGGACCAGCGTCGTGCGCCGAGGCTTCCGGGTTCTCTGCGGATCACTTCGGTGTAGCTGAAGAATGCGTAGAGCACCTGCCACACCAGGATGAAAGGACACAGCAGCAAGTTGGCCAAACCCATCAGCAGGATGACTCTACTAAGCTGCTGGGCCAGCTCTAGGCGGTTTCCACTCCGCTTGTACTTGGGGTGCAGGTTCCACTTATTCTGAAACAGGGAGCCGGGACCCCAGAAGAGGATGAGCTCAAAGTTGTACTTGAGGCCCTGGGTGAGGAACACAACATTACCCAGCAGGGGGAGCTGCAGCTGCACTGGAAGCAGGGATTTGTTTATCATGGCCACCATGTAGTTCTTGAATCGCAGGATGCGGTGATAAATGTCAAGTTCTGTCAGCTCTTTCTTGTGTATGCACATTTGCTGCTCTTGCTGCAGGCTGATGAGCCGGTCCTGGACTTCCTGCCATGTGAAGTTGCATAGTTCATCCTGGGGACAAGGACGCAAGGAGCACAAAGTAAATATGACCACACGACTCATCATTTTGAGTATGGTAATATTCATGTTACTTTCTTCCTAAACACAAGACATTTGTCACAAGATTGATTTGGATGACCTTTTCCTATAGCATGCAACAATAAGGGCTCCAGGTGTAGCACTTACCATTCTGATCTTCAGTGCTTTGATGTAGAACTGCCTGATCTCCCAGTAGCTCAGAACATTGCAAAATACTTTAACAAGACGATAGATCCAGAAGATGGCTGCCATGATGAGAAGGAATATAATCCAGCTGTTCTCTTGAATCCTGAATAAAAAAAACAAAAGTATTTTTTCAGACATGGGGCACAAGTAAGAGCCACAGTGCTCGTGCACTATTTGGAAGGGGATGGAGGGATAGCAAACAAAAAAAAGGGAGGCTAATTTGAAATCTGGGATTCAAAGTTTCTGTAAAATGACAAACATCTATAGTGAGTGTTCAGAGGCACACTTACGACACCCGCTCCCCCCCAGATGACATTGTAAATCGACTCTCAGTGTAAGTCGTAACCTATTAAAATGACACCAAACTCCTGTTTACAGGTTGTGGGTGAGGCAGCCTGCTTACTTCACTATAAAATTAAGGATTCTTCCAAGTATTACATGTCAAAACACTGGGCATTAGTTATCTATACTATAAATATTAGTGCCCCTTCACGTAATTTCAATCTCATTTTATATTATATCACTTTCAGATATAATCAACAAAATATTTGAATGTTTTCAGGAGAGGCATCTGGCTTTCAAGGGGAAATTAGAGAGGGGCTATGAGATAGACAGAGAGGTTCCTTGTACTGTTGGACAAGCTGTTCCCAGATTAGAATTCTCAGTGGTTGTACGTCATTGACTTTGATATAAATGACTATTGAGCCATCGTCAGAATCAGGAACAAATTGATGACAGGCCTATTAGACTAGCTGGAGAAAACAAGCAGAGGCTAGGCTGCGTCTGGGGGATCAGTCCCTTGCAGCCAGCTAGTGAAGTGTCATGTGGTTGTCAGCTTGCTGGCCCAGCAGAGTTGTCAGTATTTCGGCTGGCCAGTTTTACCTCGCCGTAGCTATCAATTACGCTACCCTGTTCCCTAAAGTCAGTCTGACCACAGTACACAAATACCTTCCTCCGAGTAACCATCAGTTGGAGGAATGTTGCAACTCGAAGCTACCAATCTCAGGTTGAAATAAACAAGGAAACTGAGAAAGAAATACATTTTGTAGAAAGAGAGGTCCCTTGTATTTCAAATCAAACATGAAAATAACATATCAATATCACTGCATAGAGTGCTGACAATTAATAAAAGTCATACACAAGACTTTTGGGTATAAATTAAGAAATCCACAAAATACAGCTAAATAGGCTACTGTTTCATATTCTTTACCTGTGGATGCATCTGTATCTTGAAATTTGAAGGCACATCTGACACAGTCCAATAAAAAATTGAAGTGTGAAAGTCTGATTGCAACTGGATTAAGCCAGACAAATTAAATCCCTCTGAAGGCCAGTCTCTTAAAGCACTCTAAAAATATCCGTGACCATGTCTGCTCGAGAACAAAGTATCTAATCAAACTGGCTGGAAAAGAAAGGACAGGCACATCACTTTATGTGACTGTATAGCCACTGCAATTAATTCACCTGGACCTTTCCACTCATTTTGCCCCCATAGGAAAAACCCACTAAGGCTCTCCATAATGCTGTTTTAAACATGATTACCTCTGAGTACACTGCTGGCTAGGTAGGATGGCATCTGGAAGAGTGACCTTGTTCCTGTCCATGGGGTTCTGGCCCGGCCCGGTGTGGTTGACCGCTCGATTGGCAAAAAGGACATCATACTCCACACAGTTGACAAGGAACGTCGTGAAAGTGACAACAAACAATAACTGACTTTTGGGATGAGATGAAAAAATGAGATTAGGCATCACAATTAATGACAGTAACAACACATGGAAACAATGACAAAAGAGATTTATATTGGTATATACAGAAGAACTGAGAACCGTGACAATATTTAATTTCTATCCATTAAGCCACGTACACTACACTAAGCATATATTGAGGAGTGATTAATGTAAAATAGTGCGGTTAAGGCAGTTCGTTTGTTAAATATGTTGACAATAACAGAGATGGCCTGCTGGCACGGTAGCAGCAATACCAAAATATAAACAACTGTTGCGCTGACACATTGGTCGTGTGATGTGACTGAGGCTAACAGAATAAGTTATGCCAGGAGAAAAACTGAAATACTAAATAACTAAAAATTACAATAATAGTAATAATAGACAAAAAGTAAATAGCAAATAAAGCAATAACAAAAACATCAGGGCTAGTGAGGAGAAACTTTGTCACAAGAGATTCTCCTGTTGAAATCATCTAGCTGAACTTGTTCATGCTGAGGCCCGAGGCACACTTAGCTGTCATAACAACCTGAAAAATTACCAGTGACATAAATTAGGCCCAAGTCTTAAAAACAAGTGCCTTCTTGGAACTGCAAACACATCCTAATGATTTTAATTACAAACACATAACTATAATATCTCATGATTTATTCTAGGCATCTGTTATCAGTGTTTTGTACTATTTAATACTTACACAAGTTCAAATAACTCTGACAACATCATACACGCAAAGCCATTCTTTTGATGAAAATGATAGATGTGGAAAGGTTGGTTAAGGAAAATCTGAAATAACACTAAACATGACATTATACTTGGACAGTCACTGAAAGCACCATGATTAATAAATTAATAAAGTATTTCTGATTCTGATTTTGATTCTGATTCTGATTAAGCACAAACAATCAGGACTACACAAGATATTACAAATATATCAATCACCAAACTCAGGTTCCCCTGAAGATTTCCTGTCCTACTGATCCCTGCAGTAACACTGTAAAAGTATCTGGCAGTCAAGAATTAAACATTGTAAAATTTAACAGATTCAAAATATGACAAACATCTTAATGAGTCTGTGTGTCAGTATGACATAATGCCACTGACTTGCAATCACAACAGCACACTTTGGGAGACCTGATATTTAACTAAACTGTAATTTAAAAGGATATTCTTGTGAAGAAGTTATCCAGGTTCTTGATATGGTGCCATGAGTCTGCAACATAAATGAAAACATTAATTAGATAGCAAGAAACCCTAAAGAACATTGACCTAGTTTCATTATTTTTCAGCCTGTTTATTAAGTGCAGCGCCTTCAATGTGCAGTTATTCAATTATTTTAAAGACAATTTATACTAATTATTATATTGTCATGGCATGTTTACCTTTCAGGCCTTCGGGCACGTGCACCAGTAAATCCTCCTCCCCTGGTGGCGAGTCCTCCTCAAAGTCCTCAATTCTCTGATACTCCTGGTAAGCTTCAAAGTTGGCCATTGTGCTTCACATTCTTAAAGTCACTCCCAATTGACGAGCTACTTGTAGCAAACAATGTAGGAAACTAATGCAATGTAGCAGCCTCAGTACATTCTGTGGCTAGTTAGCTTCTCAACAGCTCAGGCAGTTCAAACAAGGGTAACGTTAGCTACAGCTAACATTAGCTTGCTAACTTGCTAGTCTGGCAGACAATGCTTGTGTAACCCTACACTACCATTGTAACATGTAATATACTGGGTAGCAGTTAAGAAGTAAGTACACGAATCTTCGGCAGGTTATCTAATAAGTGTTAATTACCTTCACATAAGATTACAACCTAACTCAACTGTCTGGTGGCTGGTTAGCCTGTGAATGATTCAGCCTCTCCTGTAGTCCGGGTGACACGGTTTGTTTTGTTCCCGACTTGGTCCGTCCATCTGCTGAACTAGATTTTCTTTCGCCTTTGCTTACAGTCCAACCTTGACCAGAGCTCGTTTAATACACACAGTTGTGTATTAATCACGTTACGCTGGTCTTCAGTCTGTCCCGAGATCCGTTAGTTTGGTTTCCAAAAATACACCATCCTGTGTGTGTCCACTGTTTTTGTCTTTCACAAACAAATGTCAACAAATCGTCATTGACGTCACTTCTGGTTTAAACCGCCGTAATTTCCGGTTCTCAATTGTAGTTTTTTCGAGTTTACCCAAAGATAGTCCGTTTTTTGCCGTGTTTTTGTTTTAAAATATTGCGCAAATCGCTTAAAATTCGCCAGTCTGTTGCGTGTTGTGAAATAAACTAGCATTATTTTGTCATAAATCAACATTAACAGTAAATATGTTGTCCTCCATAGCCACAGAAATGCACTATGGGTCAGAGTCAACATGGCAGCCTGCAGGTTGCTTGTGGATTACTCTGGAGCTTAACAATTATATTGTTATTATCACTGAAATAAGCATAAAACATGTTTCAGTTATTTTGCTGTAGAGCAAGCATCACTGCTCCAGTGCGGTCATTGTCGTTATACCCGCGATGCAATAAAACAGCAGATGTATGGAAACTTTCACGGTAGGGTAATGTGACCCGGTACCTAGTTTAGCTAGACAGGCGAACTGTATCTGCCATACGTTAGTTAATCTACACGGACAAGCTTGGCCTACTTTTTCTTTCCTAGACAGTACATATTGACTGAGCTGGTTTCTTCTAGAGTTCGGAGATAGATAGATAGGTACAGTGGGATTGTGTATGTTTTTGTAATCAGAAACATACTCCATGGTTAAGTTGATTAGTCTTTTCAGTTTTGCAAAAAATACATTTAAACGAAATAATGTTTCTTCAGGACCAGAGTGTAAAACTGACAGAACATCAGACATTTAGTGGATTTTGATAATCAGTGAATTGTAGTTTTGTAAAGCAGTTTCCGGCTTTTCTCATGTGAAGCTGTTTTACATAAATGTAAATTTAAGAACTAAAATCTACAGTCTTTGTTATATAACCTTTGTAATACTTTCAAAATAGCATAGGTTATTGAATGCCTAATTGTATTAATATCCTTTTTCACATCCAGGTGGTATACATCGCCAGGATCTAAAGCATACAGCTCCTCACAGCAGCCTGGAAATGTTGTCAGTCGTATTTGTAGCCTCATTCAGAGAGGTGCCCGCCAGTCCACCACCCGAACATCCAAACCCCCGGGAGTCGCTCTGAAGTTCATCCTGGGACCTGCAGTATTCACTGTCTCTTCACGAGCGTTTTGCCATGTAGCTCACTGCCAGTCAGATGTGAATAACAACACTCCGGTGGAAGTTGTGGCCAAAAACCCTGTACCTGAGTTCAAATGGCATATCCTGTGGGAATTTGTCAAACCTCAACTGTTTGCACTCATTGGGGCTGTTGTGGTAAGCTTGAATCGGTTCACTTGAATGTAATATCAGTGTTTCTAAAATAAAATATGAGGTGACATATGCATAACATAGTGACATTGTCACTCGTGCTGTTAAACTAAATTGCATATTTTTCTTTTCAGCTGGCCTTTGGTGCAGCTATCTTGAATATTCAAATCCCCTTATTGCTTGGGGATCTGGTGAATGTTGTGGCACGTTTCCTGAGAGAACAAACTAGGAATTATATCCAAGAGATAAGAGGTCCTGCGCTGAAATTACTTGGACTATATGGTATCCAAGTACGTACATAAGACATAAAAATGAACTAAACCTGTGCAGTAGTATTATACAATTGTTTTTCTGCTGTCAAATGGAGATATTCTTCTACTACTGATACATAATATATGATGGTTATTACCCTAATATTTCTACATGTTTTGTTGCACTCACTTGATGAATGAAAACTTATAGATGTCACAGCTGTTTTCGAGAGAATGGTCTGTTGCACTGGCCATTAATCACTTCCTTTGTGCAGGGCCTGCTGACGAGTGGCTACATCATCCTGCTTTCAAGGGTGGGGGAGAGGGTGGCGGCCGACATGAGGAAGACTCTTTTCGCGTCGTTAATGAGGTACATATTCCCCAGTGTTAGAGCAAAAGAATGCATGGATACAGTAAACCAGACGGGATGCTAATGGACCACTATTAAGCGTATAGGTGGACTTCATCTGCAGCCCAACAAGCATTGTTAACGTTGTCAGTGTTCTTTTTTTTGTCTTAGGCAAGATGTGGCTTTCTTTGATGCTAATAAAACTGGACAGCTGGTGAATCGCTTGACTGCTGACATTCAGGAGTTCAAGTCATCCTTTAAATTGGTCATCTCTCAGGTATGAAGTACTTGACTGGTGTTTATAATATTAAGTCATATGCTAAATAATATGTTATATAGTTGTAGCCTTCGTATTCCTTATTTTGCGTCCCTTTTTCTATATTTGCAGGGTCTGCGGAGTATTACACAGACAGTTGGATGTTTCGTCTCTCTCTATATCATCTCCCCCAAACTCACAGGTTTGACGGTAGTAGTCCTCCCCTGTCTAGTGGGAGCAGGGGCCATCCTTGGTTCAGTCCTCCGCAAACTATCCCGCTTGGCTCAAGAACAGGTGATACCGAATGTAGTATTATCATTTTGCTCAGAACCTTTGTTAGGACTGCGCAGTTGTATACAGTTTGAGTTTCATTGCCGTCTCACACCAGGTTGCAACAGCCCAAATTCAAAAAGCCGTATATATGAGCAAACATTACAAATGTGTCAGATGTACTATACCTCCTCCTCTCTTAACACAATCTAGATCTGTTCTCACTTCTGCCCACAAATGTTAAGATGCCAAGTTTCTTTGCATTTTTTTCTTAACTCCTACTCTGATTCTCATCATTTTGTGGGCTGAGATGCAAACAGAAAGATATGTCTACGTCAATGCTTTTATTTTGAGACATGTCAATTGACGTCCCAAATAAACAATAGTCAGAAGACAGAAAGTAGTTTCCTTCACATTGCTGGCAGTTTTGAGAAGTATGTTATTACACAGCAAACTCAACCTATACATTTCAGTGTCTATACTTAGAGTATGTACAGTTTGGGACACAGTTTAATTGATATTATTTTACACTTTACAAAATAAGTTAAATATTCTGCCTGACTGTGTCGTGACTTAACTTTGCCTGTGTTTAATTTAAGGTGGCAAAAGCAACAGGAGTGGCAGATGAGGCCCTTGGCAATGTGCGTACAGTGAAAGCTTTTGCGATGGAGGAGCGGGAGCTCCAGTAAGTGAGAGTACATTTTGATATGCTCATAGACATAGTAATTGTAGAGACGCAGACTCCGAGATAATATGTTTTAATTTCCAGAATTGTTTTTCCGCAGGTTATATGCATATGAAGTTGACAAGTCATGTGAAATGAATGAGAATCTCGGCGCTGGAATAGCAGTTTTTCAAGGGCTGTCAAACATCGCCCTGAACTGTGAGTGTATTTGATTATATTAACTGACAAACTGTGTCTTATGATATCCATGATAGTAATGTTTTTGTGTTGGATGCTGTTAATACAGGCATTGTCCTAGGAACTATTTTTGCTGGAGGGACTTTAATTTCTAGCAATGAAATGTCCCCTGGAGACCTCATGTCTTTCCTGGTTGCTTCACAGACTGTTCAGAGGTAAAAGACACGACTTGCTTTACAATGATTTCTTTTTATTACCACAATTTGTTATCAGTTTGTAGCTGATGTTACTGTATAACTCCTGTTTTCATTTTATACTCAGGTCATTGGCCAGTATCTCTATCCTTTTTGGACAGGTGAGTAAAAAGGATTTACATACATAGAGCATGCATTATCTGAGTGACACATAGATTTAAAATGCTGCATTATATCATGCGCACGTGTATACATCTGAGATATTGTTTAGGTGGATAAACAAGCTGTCAATCTCTCACATTTGCTACAGATGGTGAGAGGATTAAGCTCTGGGGCTCGGGTTTTTGAATACCTGTCTCTGAAGCCGAGCATCCCGATGTCTGGAGGAGAACGCATCCCGCACCATTCTCTGACAGGAAGAGTGGATTTTTTGGACATTTCATTCAGGTCTTAGTTAAACGCAAAAGTAGATTTCAAGGCAATTCTAGACATTAACTGAAAATAAATTTTGGACAATCCTATCTATTGATGTTTTTTTAATTTTATGTTTGGTATATTTTTAGCTATCCAACTAGACCTGGCCATCAGATCTTGAAGAAGTTCAACTTAACGTTGCCACCTTGTAAAACTGTTGCCATTGTTGGAGAATCTGGAGGAGGTAATTTCTTAGTTAATGATTCTGATTGTAAATGTGTGACATGTAAACAACGTGATGGTGAGCCTATGAATCCCAAACATTTTAGGAAAGTCCACGGTGGCGTCCTTGCTGGAGCGCTTCTATGACCCGACCAGCGGTGTCATCATGCTGGACGGACTTGACATTAGAACACTTGATCTGTCTTGGCTCAGGGGGCAAGTCATTGGATATATCAATCAGGTAGCGATTGCTCATCATTAATGAATCCCCGTTTTTAAAATGCAGATATTCATAAAACTATTAATTACAAACAATTCGTAGCTGTTCCGGTGTTCACCGTATCTTTCACCCTGTATCTTCGCAGGAGCCCGTTTTGTTCGGATCATCTATCATGGATAACATCCGCTTTGGGAAGCCTGGCGCCACAGATGCGGAGATCATTAACGCAGCCAAGCAAGCCAATTCTCACCGCTTCATTATTGGTTTCCCAGACGGCTATAACACCGTGGTTGGTACGTGCTCTCGTTTAGGCATTTACAATCATTAAAATCTCTGTGCCATTGAAATACTAAGCTCTCCATTTCTTCAACCCAGGCGAGCGTGGTGTGACGCTGTCAGGTGGCCAGAAACAGCGCATTGCGATCACCCGCGCCTTGATCAAGAACCCAAGCATCTTGGTGCTGGATGAAGCCACCAGCGCCCTGGATGCAGAATCCGAGCGAGTGGTACAGGAGGCTCTGGACAGGGCCACAACAGGTCGCACTGTGCTTATCATCGCCCACCGGCTGAGCACCATTCAAGGGGCTGACCTCATCTGTGTCATGAGCAATGGGCGCATTGTGGAGGTGAGGCAGCAGAGTAGTCACAGAATCGGAGGTGCTCTTATCTCCTGTTAAAAGTCTCCGCTAATTTATTAGACTACCTTGTAAGTTCAAAGAAGCACCGACAAGAATGGAGGTCATACAGGTATATTGGTTGTTTACGACTCAATGTACTGACTGCAGTATAAGTTTTAATTATATCTAACAGCTTTTTTTTTTTTTTTTAAGGCCGGGACTCACTTGGAACTGCTGGGCAAAGGAGGACTTTACTCTGATCTGATCCGCAGGCAAAGAGCTGAGGGGCAGAAATGAACACACCAAAACTAGTTTACTGTAGCTCTACAATGAGTAATGGAATTTCCTTTTAATGGAATTCATGTAAAAGGCTCGGTTGAACAGATAAATTATGTAAAACATGTATTGTAAATCTACCACCTCGGTGTCTAGTTTTTTGACAAACTCAAATGTATGTATGTAAATGTCAAAGTGGACCAACTGGATCAGCCTGTGCTGAACAAACTACACTACTGTATAGTATCTAACTAAATGGGAATTTCACAACACTGTTTTCTCTTACCCTGTATAGAATTATACATTTTAATGTGGTAGAAAAAATAATTAAACTTTGTTTTAATGAGAGTATGCTGTATAATTTGCACTTTTACACTTTTTTGAATGTTTTATCATAAATTCAGGATTTAAGAAACTAAATTCTGAACCTAAATAATGAGCGCTGGTGAACATTAGCCATGACTATTCATTAATTGTATTATTGGCCATTTGCCAAATGCAACAAGCAAAAATCTAAAATTTCATTGAACAGCCAAATTAGATTGTCTGTACTTAATAAATCAAAGTACACTAACATATAGCCTGAAAGCTTCGCAGTAGAACCCATTTGCAGTTTGAGATTAGATTACAAATGAATCTGCCACTTAAATACTTAAAATGACCAATTTAAGTAAGGAAAAAACATTTAAGATATCACAGCCT
The DNA here is from genome assembly GCA_036023655.1 of Nannoperca australis. NCBI lineage: Eukaryota > Metazoa > Chordata > Actinopteri > Centrarchiformes > Percichthyidae > Nannoperca > Nannoperca australis. The sequence continues at coordinate 19,951 of JAVQJD010036137.1, forward strand.
ACAGTAAGTATACACATCCATGAACTGTTATTTTTGACTGCAGTATGTGGGTCAAATTGAAGAATCTGAGAATCTGCTCCTAGTGTGAACTAGTTTGAACTCATTTTGCCTTCCTTTCTCAACCAGGTCTGTCATAAAATGTCTTCAAAGAAAAAACAAATGCATATTCTACTTAGATGTTACTCCATCCAGCTATGTTTTGGGATTTTGAAACTGGGTTTCAAGACTATTGCAATTCATCTTTTGGCCTCTAGATGACCAACAAGACAAGCTTTGCTGCAGACCGACCAGGAGCAGCAAGTGCAGATAGCGTTAAGCTAACGCTAGCATTGACGCTAACACTATTAACCCCAATTTGGGGCTTTAATCAGTCATTGGATTGCTAGCTTGTTCAAGGCTGGCTTCACTGGCCAAACATGCAGAAATACGAAAAGCTTGAAAAAATCGGAGAGGGTAAGTTTCATAAGCTTTTTATAAAGTTAATATTAGCTAAACTGGTTTGCTAAACTAGCATCCATGTAGTTGCAGGGCTAACTTAGCTTATGTTAGCTAGCTAGATTGGGAACGTTGTGCCTGCGTTAATTAATACCGTATACAAGTCGGTGTGTACAGTTTTTACTTACACTTGTATGTGTTTGTGACAAGATCGGTCAGAAGATTTCTGCCTGCCAGCTTTTACGATATTAACTGTAGCTATGTAGCTAGACCTCTTAATGTTTCTATGCCATTCATCCAAACGATAACTGTGATTTAACTTAACGTCATCTATCCGCAGGTACGTATGGGACAGTTTTCAAGGCTAAAAACAGAGAAACCCACGAAATTGTAGCTTTGAAAAGGGTCAGGTTGGACGACGACGACGAGGTATGTTTTCAGTATAACATCACTTTCATTTCAGTATTTTCTAGTAAGTCGTTAGCAGGCTAGGCTAGGCTAGTGCTAATCATCTAAGGTTGGTGTCATTTCTTTCAGGGGGTGCCAAGTTCTGCTCTGAGAGAAATATGTCTTCTGAAGGAGCTAAAGCATAAAAACATTGTCAGGTCAGTCTGCTGCCTAATCGGAATGTAACTTGTTGTTACGTGGGACTGACAGGTAGTGTTTCACGGTGTGTCTGATGAGTTAAAAACGCCACGCAGTTTGCATTTAACCCTGATGTCAACAACCATCAACTCAAAGCTGCTCTGTCTTCTCCAGACTACACGATGTGTTGCACAGTGACAAGAAGTTAACCTTGGTTTTTGAATATTGTGATCAGGTGAGATAGTCATCCCAAACCTACAGTATTTTTTAATGTGTACCTTCTAAGGCTAATATGCGTCTGTTATCCACTGCAGGATTTGAAGAAGTATTTTGACAGCTGCAATGGGGATCTAGATCCTGAAACTGTGAAGGTAAGAGATAGACATCCCGGATAACCCATGAGGAGAACCAAGGATAGCATCATCTTTGGCCTCTGATTATAATCAGCATGTCAGTTACATCTTGTGTGAAATTAACAGCTTAAAGATTTAGTCTCTAAACTCAGTCTTTCTCTCTCTGATGCAGTCGTTCATGTACCAGCTGTTGAAAGGCCTTGCTTTCTGTCACAGTCGAAACGTTCTTCATAGAGATCTGAAGCCGCAGAATCTCCTCATAAACAGAGTGAGTGTTTAGGTGCATTTAGACTTTGTGGTAATTAGTAGCTATTAAATGTATAGCTAAATCTGATGCACAGTAGAGGCTATAGTTTATCAGTCAGTGTTAATAGCCTCTGGTAAGATTTGGTCACTTCTGTCTCTGTTTATAGAATGGGGAGTTGAAGCTGGCAGACTTTGGGCTGGCTCGAGCCTTTGGCATCCCCGTGAGGTGTTACTCGGCAGAGGTAGGTTGTACTTCGGTGACACAGTGGGTGTTAATTGCTCACTTCTTCCATCTTAAAATGTATAACCTGTCTGAAATTGCGTTGATCACATTCAATGTTCAAAGAGAAACCCAGTCAGAAACACATTTTTGGTCATTTGGAGGGATGTTAAATCAGGTGACAAAAAAGTTGTATTATAGTCTGTGTAGCCAAGAGAATCTCTCCCAGATCTTGTGTTAAAAAATATGTTTTTAATTATCTGACCAAACAGGCTTTGTATTAGGGCTGGATGACATGACTTACAATCTATATCTCAGTATAAAAAGTAATAGTATAGTAGTAATAACATTTACCAAGCAAACGTCTCCACAAATCTGTCTTAGGCCATTGAAATGCACTTATTTGCGCTCCTATTATTTGTGTGAACAGTGGACGGCCTCAATTTGTTTCCGAGGTCCTGAAGTAAAGCCTTTAAAGTTATGATGGGAGAGAGAGGAACACACAGCAGCACGTGGTTTAAGTGGTGTTTTGATCATTTTTGTTGCTGCCGATGCTATCAAAGAAATGAGAGGCAAGCCTCGGATAGGTTTAGTGGTTTTGGCCGGCTCACCTAATGGTGATCTCACGAGGGGGGCACTCACCTCGCCCGGTCTCACGAGGGGGGCACTTGACCCAGGGTGACGCTACTGATCTGAAAATGTAATAAACAGAAACGCTAGAGGGGAACAGAGTTTGAGAGTTTCAGAAAAGGTATCAACCTGAGATCCCGAGCAAGAAGGAATAGATGGTCTTACAGTTATTTCATACTACATGGGTACACTGAATGTGTAACATGCAGCATTGACGTTTTTACGGACGACAGTATGGGGGCTTTGTTGACTTTATCAGCATTATTGCCGGCCAAACGGTTCAGGGTGGAGTTTATCAGTGTTGAAACACAGTTCACAGGTGTTAGAATACGTCATCTTTATGTGTCACTTTTTTTTTTGAACATTGTAAATGATAAAATTACCGCTGCAAACGGCCGTGACTCAGTGTGTAACACTTTCAAATTACTTAGCAGTTGAAAGCACGTCTGTGTGATTCCTGTAGGAGTATTCACTCATTTAACATTTTTCTCTGTAAAAGTGACTTGTTAAAAGTTAGTAATGATTCTGCAGCAGATAACAGAATTAACATATGTGCTGAATTGAACTTTTCAACTTTTTTCAGCCCACACGTTCTCTCTGGGAAGTAGAGCTATATTTCTATAGTTTCATTTCATTCTTTATACTCGGTGCACTTCACCAAACACATTTTAATATAACCTGGAGAAATTTCTATGAAACGCTCAGCACTTGACAAAGCAGCAGTTTATTAAAATGTCAAGGAACCCAGATGGCTGATGTAAGTTGACTGTTAAGCGTCGGTGACGGTGCTACCAAATCCATTTCTTTGTGAAATCAGTGTCGGTACAAAATAACGTAATGGTCATTACGCTGAATCCCTGAACAGTTGTGTTAACACCAGTTTGACTGTGATAATTGGTGTGATTGGTCTAATTCTTACACACTATACACTGTGATTTGGACGCAGGTGGTGACATTGTGGTACCGGCCTCCAGATGTGCTATTTGGTGCAAAACTTTATTCTACCTCAATTGACATGTGGTCTGCTGGATGCATATTTGCAGGTTTGTTTGATTTATTGACAGAAGTGAGGATATAAGTTACTCTATTCTTGTCTTGTGTGACTAGGATACTGTTTAATACATATAGGGGACTTTACATCACTACAATAGTTAAAGATTCCTACACAGAGTGCACTAACTTCCAAGACGTCTGTATAAATGCCTAAATATCCAGACTATTTACAGGTGTTTGAGCAAACTAGAGAACAGCATAGGTATAAAGCAAAATTAAAAGATATGGCAATTTTGGAGCTAAAACATTTTGATATGGAACAGCTGACCAGATGATGTGAGCTCTTTTGTAATGTAATAACATTTTTAAAAGCAGGTTAAAAAACATTTCATTTAATAAAATGGAAAGAGGAGAAATTAGTGAATGTATTCAGTATTGTAATTAATGTATAATGGGTATACGTTATTTTACCTTTTTAGCATTTTCATCCTGTCATGCTTCAATTTTATTTACAGAACTTTGTTGATGTCCATGTTTTATGGTGATGATTTAATATGTAGGGTTTTGTTTTGTCATAGTTTGCTATATGTAGGTTGTTTTATGACAGAATAAAACTATAACTAGACCATATACAAAATGTTAATCTGTGTTAAAATGTTTCATTTTGATTCCATGTCCCATTCAGAGCTGGCTAACGCAGGAAGACCTTTATTCCCCGGGAACGATGTGGACGACCAGTTGAAAAGAATCTTCAGATATCTTTTCTTTTTGACAACGCGGTTCTTCTCCTATTTCAGTTTGTTATGTGAGACCGCAGGTTTGTTCAGGCAGATGTATTGATTTACTATGTGATCAATTATTTAGAGACAGTAAGTCTTATGGGGTTAGACACATCTCTCTGGTGTTAAAAGTTTTTCTTTAACCACTTGGTACATTGTTGGGAACACCGACTGAGGAACAGTGGCAGACAATGACGAAACTCCCCGATTACAAGGCAAGATATTGATGTCATTTATTTTGTAAGAGCCACAGTGGATGGAGTAACACTATGTTTTACTGATTTTTCTATTCTTTACTGCTTCTCTTTCTACCTGCAGCCATATCCCATGTATCCGGCCACCACCTCGCTGGTGAATGTGGTCCCCAAACTTAGTAGCACGGGACGGGATCTACTCCAGGTACTTGCACTTTCACCTTCCCTTACATTTTTCACAAAAAGAAAAAGGGTCTTCAGTAATATTTTCAAATATCAAAAAGATATTTTTTACATCTGAGGACAATAAGAATTTGTGCAAATAGTTCAGTACTAAGCTGGAATGACCAACCAGTTGTTGTTGTTAATATACATTTTTGCTTGCATTAAATTTGATATTGCTGTTGACTTATTAAAACGTTTCCTTTGATCTCACCCAGAACCTGTTGAAGTGTAATCCTGTCCAGAGGATCTCTGCAGAAGAGGCCTTGCAGCACCCTTACTTTGCCGATTTCTGCCCGCCCTAATCGCTAAATTGCCTCTCGCTGAACCTCGGCCACCAGAATCAATCATCCTTCACTCTGTCGGGTCGATAGGACCGGTCCCAACAAGGCAAAATCCTCCACCGGTTTTCGAACACTCCCCTGCTTTAATTCTGCTGTGCCTCTGTGTGGAACACAGTCCCAGTGGCTCTGCAATGTGTTAGGTTCTTTTAAGTTGCAAGCCTGTTTAATTTGGTACATATACACTTCCCAGTTAATTAGCATTAAAGTGGGAGGGTGCACTATGTGTTGAATACATTTTATACCTGTGGAAATGGTTGTTAGCGAGAAGCCCCTTGGCTCCCAAAAGACCACATTTAACATGTGCTGTTTGTTTCTGACTTTTAAATAGTGATGTGAAAAAAGGCCCTTTTGAATCTGTGGTGATCTCATTTGGTGAATTCATACTGAATGCCTAAAATTCTGAGTGCTAGCACACACTGCATCAATTACCCAAACGGCCTTTCTAACATTATGGGTTCTGTTCAGTTTTGCCAGTTTGCTTCCATTAATAAAAGTCTTAACGTCAGTGGAAACTGTAGCCTGACCGATACGGGAGTTTTAATGCCAATACCAATCTCACCAATGTGAGAACGTATCGGCCAATGTTATTTTTTTCCATAAACACAAAAGCAGCTTCATCGGCGTTCCTGATGAGGATCACTAAAATTAGATTTTTAAAGAACTGTGATCGAGATGTGTGTGGCTTATCCGGCATTTCTGTACTGCAGTTTGTTGTTACTTAGCCGCAATATACTCCAGTACTGATACATCTGTGATAAGTTCATATCTGCCAAAAGGTTTGCTCTAGGGGAGACCACAGATTCCTGGAGCAGCTATTGCTACAGTGTTGCTATTTCAAAGCTATATATTGATTGATTTTGTCAATTTTATAATCATAATCTATTCATTTGGACATTGTAAAGGCTTAAGTCAGTGTATCTTTCTTTGACTGTTATTTTGTTGTTTACTTTAAAAAGTCTATAATATAATAGAACTACTGTAATTTGGTACTAATTACTGGTGCTGATTTATAACTTATTAGAAACTATTGGAAAATTCTCCATATATACTACATTGTATATTTGTCTGTACATGTTTCAAATGTGTTGCATGTTCACCTGATCTGCTTTGCACTGACTAAAAGATTTGGTTATGCTAACTATTATGTATTAATTGGAAATTTGCCAATTGAACACCGTCTCTGTGTTCACTCTAATTAGTACCAAATTACAAACGTCTTTCCTGAAAACTCCCTAAGATCTTATTAGTGCAATTATAGACCTGTAAAATACACTGTTGGCATTTGTTTTAGTTTTTAACTTTTTTTTAGACCAGAACAGACTTGTAATACACTTTTTTCACAAACCAACAGTAGAACCCTTTGTCCCACTACCTATTACAATATTGTATAATAGCATGGGAAGCAATTTTTTTCTTTTCTTTTCTCATCCCCCCCCCCCCCCCTTTTTTTGTATTTGTCTTTGGTGCACTTTGTAACTGACAAAAAAAATGATAGCCAGTTAACAACAAATCGGCTACACACACACACACACACACACACATTAATGACTTGTGGACCATTAGTGACACATAACTTTTTTTTTCACATCATTTTTATTATTGTACTCATGTATTGTAGCTCCTCTAAAATGCTTTTGTAATAGTTAAATAAGAGATCCAGAAAAATCCAGATAATCCACTGATAATCTGTATTTTCATATAATGATTGTTTTGCACCATTAGCAGTTTCCATTTTGGTTACTTATTTCATTAACATGGTTAACAGCTTGCAGTGTTATTTTACTCCAAATTGTTACAGTGCTACATATCCCATAAAAGACTACATAATGAGTTGTGTTTGAAGTAGCTGTGTTAATAGGGAAAGGGTTTCTTTTCATGTTGCTGATGTAAGACAAGATAATGGATGCATGTATTTATTAATGATGGAATGTCTGCTCATGTTTTTGCATTTGTTTTAAATGTAGAACAAGTTCATTTGGTACAGACAGAAACTCTCCTTTTGAATGATTTAATAATAGTCAGATCTGTAGCATTTAGCAGGCTCTTTTTAGGATTTGAAATGTTTGAAGGTTGTGTGTGTTTGTGGATTAAGTTATAATGAAAAAAGAAAACTAAAGCATTTGCTCTCAGTATTTCATTCCCCTGTGGTGACAGGACATTTCAGACAAACTGCTGTAGAGTCACAGCAGTTTGAGTTGGTTACTTTATGCAGCTTAAATTAGAATTTTGAAATAAGAGTGGATTTAGCACTTTGCTAGTGTCTTTGCTTTTATCGGTAAAACGTGGGGCAGATGTTGTCTGTGATTCTTTTTGTGTATATTTCAGCCAATAAGACTCAGTATTCAGTAAAGCGGACATAAATACATGTTTGCTTTTGAGATTGAAAGTTCATTCTTGACTTTGGAAACAGTAGTTGACAAAACTGTCTTATTAATAGCAGTTCTGTACCTTTTGATCAGATCACATGAGCTTCCTCGTCAGATGGACTTTGCCCAGCTGTCATGGAAATGTAGGTGGTCAAATTTGTTTCCGAGCACTTTATCATGTGCTCATGTGGTTCACAATTTGAGATTAAAGGTTAAATCTTGACTTTGGAAACAGGAGTTGACAAAATAATCAGGGCAAATTCAATCTGCGGAGAAAGATTGTGCGATATGATTTGAAAGCTCCAGAACAGCTGCTAAATAGTTTGTTTGAGATTTTTATTTATTTTAAACTTATTTACACATCTTGCTCAATCATAGGTCACCTTGACAATTTCAGCTTTTTTAACACCTTCGTTCGATCTATGTTGTGTGACAATGTTTTAAATGGTTAAAAAAAAGAGACTCCAATCAAGTTTGCTTAAAAACCTTAAACTCTGTTTCAAATATGACGTTTCTCTCAATAACATAAAAATGTATAAATAAGCAACTACTGAAGTTAAGGTTTTGGAGTAAACACCATTAGGTATTAAGAAGTGAGGGTTTTAACTCAGAAGTCAGAATCTCAGGACTGAAAATAACCCACCAACTGTCATTACTTTCTCATTCAAATGTTGCAAAATTATGATGATGATCTCTCACGCCAAATAACCGAAACTGTTCTAACTGTAGGAGGTTATTTAGTGTTCATGTAGGATCCCATCGCTCGTAGTGAGAAGGTGATGAAAAGAATGTGTTTCAGGGCCTTTAAACTGGCACACAGTTTGGTTTGGAAGTAAAGTCATATGAATCGCTCATGACAGTTTGACTTGAGACTTACACGTAGTGAAGTGTGTATTAACTATTTAATGTACAGTTCAGAGTTAAAATCACATATCTACAATAAAATGCACATAAAGCACATAGAGCCAGATGAAGCAAGATCAGTTCCACAGATGTTTGTGCGCATGAAAGTCGTGTTACTTGTAAGAACCAGTCTTGAAGGCACATTTTAGTTTCACTTCAAGCCACATTATATTTACTTAATCCATAAAAATTGATAGAAAGATATTGCTGTTTTTCCACATTTTGCGTAATATCTTTCTTTTTTTGAGTGTTGAATGATCCCAAGCCTGGTTTGAGGGGGATTTATATGTTATAAAGATTCAAGACGTATCACATTAAGTGGAGAACACCATTTTGATTCATCTGGCTCCAAAAATACATTTTGGACCATACAAAGGGAATAGCATGGCTAAGAATATATTGAGAGACCAGAGATAATAGGAATACACAATGGTCATGCAAGGAAGAAAATGGGTGCTGTGACAAATTATTAACTGCAAGAATAAAATAGTTCAAATCTAGGTGTTGGATGACAAATATATAGAATACTGTTTTCTACTTGGCCGTAACTATGCGGTAAATATCAATTGAGAACTATTTAATGACCACAAACAGGTAATAGTTTCTGCCAGTTCACATACACTCTGCTGTTCTTTGACTGGTAGTAAGGCAGGGGGTGGGGAGACAGAGGTAAAGACCCAGGACATTTTCACAAATCCTTCATCCACAGTTTGCGGTAAATGCTGGGTAATTTTTATGCTTTTTAACCCAACAACGTTACACACGCACACATACACACACACACACACACACACACACACCCACACATTCAACATCATCATGGAAATGCAGCATCATCAGAATAGCATCATTGTGTAACATGAATTGGCATGTGTGTCCCTTTATTTGGCTAATGGTTAATATACAATCACCGTATCATACATCTGTGTTGCAGCTGGCAGCTGTTCAGTCTACATCCATTCCAGCTGTTCAATACGTTATGAATTGAAAATGGGGATCCCAAATCAAAGGTTGTTTTTTTTTTATGTTAATTTCATAACAGTTTCAGATTCAGTGCACTTATTGCTCATAACGCAATGTCACTGAGTCACCTTTTTTTGTTTCCTGAAAGGTAAAATTTCCATTTGGATAAAGTCTCTTCACGAGGTGAGCTCTCTTATTCCTGTTAATGCTGGAGCAGTGAACACACCACGTGTAACAGTGTGTGTAGTTAAAACTAGAGCCATAAAAGGTAGTCACAACCATAGACGTCCGGTCATTGGCTTTCAAGTGATGGCTGATCTCCAAGGGTTTGTGCTTCACATCAACAGTCATCTAATACACAGACAACAGAGTAATAAAGCTACAGTGTTATGAACACCACTTACTTGATTGGCATTATATTTGAAAGTTTTCACATTTAAATAAATAAAAAAAAGAACTGTTCTCTGAATTCTCAGTAAAGTATTTATAGTGAGGATATGTACCTACAAGTCCATAACTGTAGTGTCAAGGAGTGAACATTAACAATAGAGAAAGTAGACTCACACGAAGATAAGAAGAAAAGTTGTGTACGTGAGTAAGATGGGTAAATATAGAGTTTATTATACTTGATCATTTATACATCACAAACTGTTATTTGTGACTTATTACATGTTCTGGGTAATAATAATAATAATAAAAGGACACAATGGTAAAGTTGTACAATGCATTTCTCTTATAAATCAACTGAACTGAATGGGGCTGAAGTGCATGGTGGTTTTGATGTTTTGAGGCAATTCTCTTGTATCTAATAAAGTCTATTTAGTTGTCAGTCATGTTATAATCACCGGAAACTCAAAGACACTTACGGCCCACCCAGACACAAAGTCCAAATTCCTTCTGGTCTAAAAACAGATGAAGAAACACTTTTTATCTATATATATCTATATAGATATATCTAAATATATAGATATATAGTATATATTTGACCAGTGTCTCACATGAGCGGTACAGAATTTCTTCATGGCATTTGATTGTGGGTATTTACACATTTTTGACAAGTTTAGGAATGTCACCATCAAGCCTTAACTCTACTTATGTTCCATAGAGAATAGATTACTATCACAGGGGATTGTGCTGATGAACACCTTTAAGACAGTAATGAAAAAACATAGCTGAGAATTATTTAAGAAATGGCAAAAAGGAAAGCCTGGTTGTTTCTCTGTAATTTAATGTTAATGTTAAGGGCCAACTTTTACAGCAAGCTGCATGCTAGCATTTATTCTTTTGATAGTCTACTCAGCAACACTAACCCAAAAAATTTGAAAACAACAAAAACTGAAATGTCAGCTATATAAAGAAACAATAACCGGCCTTTTTGTGCTCCTGACTTTCTATTTTGAACCCAATTGTATGTAAAAAGTGACCAAACTTAACAAAAACATCCAATTCTGTAGTGTCTGTCGTCATCGGATCCACATGGAAGAAAACTAGATACTTGCATTTATACAAATGATCCAAGTTTTCTGTTTTTACATTGAATAAGCACAGTCATTCAATTAATAAGACAAATCAAAGCCTCATATTAGCAAAAGGCAACATTAAGTTCTTGTCTTGTGTTTTGATTCAGGTATGAGCAGCTCTTTTAACCAACAATCATCTCAGCTTTCTAAAAAGGCTCTCCTGTTCAAACCAGTGACAAGTATAAGGTCACTCGATACAGCATTGGTTAGATGCTGGTTGGCGTTAACACTGATAAGAAGTTGTAATGCTACACAGACCAATCCACATGTATTCTTTTGGATTGATGTACAGCAAAACTAGCACAACAGTACTGTGTAATTCACCTCAACACAGGTCAGAAACCCTTTTTTGGGACACATTTATCTTCACTGATTGTTCACTCTAAAGTGACTGCATAAGAAAACAACTCCAAAAATGAAACATGAATAAATTAACACTGATGCCTTGACATGGCAGTTAAACCTGAGTTCTGTTTTGGAAGTGGTCTCTTTTTCTTCTGATGATAGTATTCTATTTCTATTCAGGCATTGATAAACTATACGTTTTTGAGTTATACACTCAACCGTTTTCTGTTAAATACATACATTATTTCACAGTTTGCTGTCAAGTCCCCAGATGTGCCACCCCACCCCCAACCCCTACTTTATGTTGTCAACAAGCAAACTCCTCAAAGTTGCCTAGAGTCGGGTGACGAGGTAACATGTTCGGCGTGAATCCGAGACTGTCCGAGTGACTCCGGAGGGTGTCACAGGTGCTCTGCAAAACAGAGGGAGGGGAAGGAGGGAAGACGAGTTCAACCGGGTTAAGGGAGGGACGATGAAGGGAGTGATGATGATGATGTAGGAAAGAAATGAGCCACAGGTAAAATGAGAACGACCGGGATCGGGAAACCAGGTGGCGAGGAGAAATTGAGAAATAAAATCAGATTGATGATTATTAACGCATCAGACAAGAGGATAGGATATATTATCGAGGACGATGAATGACAGAAAATGGTGTTGGCAATGATGAGGTGATGAATACAACAGATTTGGAAGTTCCAAGATCAGCCACATCGCATATGTTTCACACGTAGTGAAAAGAGAGTTTAAAGAAAATCAGGGAAAGGTGGGGAAAAGATGAATGAAAGGAGGGAGAAGAGAAAGAAAACAGCATATTTTTAGTCCTGTTTTTACACTAGCATGTTAAATTGTTATAGTTACGGAAGTTGAAACATCCACATATGTCTGCATTTCCCTGTATGTGCAAAAGGTGCTCACTGAGTAGATAACTGCTGATATGTGGATAACAACCATTGGTAGTTCCAATGGCTAAAACGTCTATTTCAACAGACAAAGAACCACTTATATTTTGTGCAAACTCACTGCATGCAGACCTGTGATAACATCACAAAGTAATGCATCTAGTGATGTTATCTAGCACGAGCCTCGAATGCATTGCCTCTAAATGGACCTCTGTACTGCAGAGAAACAAATAGATCTCGTGGTTCAGCTTTTTGTACAATTCAATAAATATGTAATCTGTTTTCACAGCAGTACTGCACTTTATCCTATGGGAAAGAAAGCATCATTATTCAGTGGAAGGAGCAGGTTTTGCATAGTGCAGAGAGTCAGATCTTTATGCACTTGGAGAATCCAACCAACTCGTGTTTTCTGTTGAGCTGATAAATGCAGAAACACCAAACTAACCTGTCCTGGCACAACGGCAGATATTAAAAGGCTCACTGCAGTTGGATTATCACCCCTCTTTTTTGTTGACTGTCTACTAAAGTTAGCGAAAATCCTTTGTAGCCACTGAGGAAATGATATATGAGATGGTCTCAAGTATGTATGAAAGAGAGGGACAGCATGGGAGGGAGCATCTATTATCAATGGGGTGTGCTACCTGGGGGCATGATTAGGCGTGACACCAGGGCTGGTTGGGTTCTCTGGAAACTCCTGGAATAGACATGATGAAAAGAAAGATGGGTGAGGGTGACTGAAATGAAAAAAAAAAACACAATGCAAATCCTAAAAGTTAAACTTGTGAGGGAATACTGCAAGAGCGCGCTTTCCCCTCAGTGATATAATAAAGTAGTGAAGGAAGATGGCTGTTCACAAGATCGGACTCAAGAGCTGAGTTTCTTTTTAATAAGCAGGAAAAGCAAAAGACAAGTACTGTCATCTAGAAGTGTTGACGGTCATTGAAGAGAATGACAGTTAAACTTAAAATTGAGTCTAATAAATCACTAAATGCATTACTTTATTGTTGGGCTGTTTGAGTGGAGATGTGACAATGGACTATTGGATATTGAAAATGAGATATTGAAAATGAGAGAAAGGGAGTACAAAAGGATGGTTTATCATAAGCAGGTGAACATATGACATGAATGGGGGAGAATACAATAAATATCACACTATGTAAGACTCCAGAAAAAGCATGACATATTGTGAATATCAGCCCATTAAATACTGATAATAATTCTACTGCCACTTTTAATTTTACAAAAACTGATCCTGATCTTGATTAAAATAACCTCCTTCCTGACTTAGTTGGCTTATGTGAACGTATCTCTCCACTTCTATAAAAGAAAACAAACAACTTCTTCTAGTCTTTTCTTCCACATCAGCCATCAAACCAAACACTGAACCCGAGGCAACTGAGCATGCAAGAACACAGTCCACATGCAGACACAAACCCATGGCTTTTTCACTGATTTGAAGAAAAATAAGGGGCACTGATTTGTTGGTACCATCGAATTGCTGGTAATGAAAAAGTCTCGGGTTTGTGTGACATAACGAAGAATTAGAGCTTGCCAAACTCGTGGATACAGTATACTCAGGGACAAAAGGAACCGTCTGAATGGAACAACAATCTGCTTAAATGCTTTTAATTAGAACAGCACCAGCAAAGAGGAAATGTTTTAGCTTTTGTAAGTACTTCCACCCCTAGAATGAGCTGCATAGAGGGATTAGTGGCTTTTAGCTGTTATTTGGACTTGAGACATGACCAGTGGACCCCCTGTGTTAGAAAGAACTTGATCAAGTGGTTACTACTGTTAACATTTTGAAATTAAGTTCTATTTGTATTGAAAGGAAACTTTCATTATTATTTGAGAAATGTGATGGTGGTTACACTGTAGTTAGATAATGTATTTAAAAATAGTTTGGTCTTTGTGCTTGGTTTCCCTTCAACAGAAAAACTATGCTGAGTGACTACTAAGATTAATTAGTCATCACTAATTATTTTTACTCATTTTGTAAAAGTATGCAGTTTTGTATGTACACGTACAGTCTCTTCGCTTTACTAATGCTATATACTAATTAAATGGTTCACAAACTAGTCCTGAATAAGCATTTTTAAGGACAGTGTTAATAACTGAAAAATATTTTAAAATGAAAGTGGACCCAAGCAACTTCCTTGTGGCACTCTTCAGGAGTTATTTATTTATTTATTTGCTATCAGAGAAGATACTTGCTGTGTTCTTCCATCCACGAAACAGCTGAAGGTGAAAAACCATAACATTGAAGCTTGGCATTAACAATAATACGATTAATTTCACATTTGCCTGAAAATAATAAGCTCTAGTATTTCTCTCAGCACAGTAAGTATACCAATGGTTCTTCAACTGTAGCCAGTAAACCCCTCCTTTCCATCTTTGGAGAAAAGTTTGATTCAGCAGTATGTGTTGCACATTTGCTGATTACTGCTATTAAGAAGGTGCATTTTAGTTATAAATAATTTTGTTAACTGCTACGTATAATGCTTACATAACAGATTGCTGGGGATGTGGAGGTGCCTCTAGACACAGTGCGTTAAACCACTGGGCTCACCAAAATACTGTGATTTAGGGCAGGACTGAAATTCCTCACATTACTCTTGTTTTCATTTTGAAGTTAAAATGGGTTTTATTGCCTTGAAGGCTTTGAAAACGAGTTGATCATGAAATGTTATTAAAACCTCCAGACATCTTAATCTTGTTCTGCTTTCTGCTCTTTTTCTCCACATGAATCCGTTCCGAATTACATCTGATCATACTGCCAGACATGAAGCGGTAAAACCTGAGTACAATAACAGCTTTTCTTGCCCTAAGTGAGCTGTAATTACATGATTGAGGGTGACATGGAGAAGCTACTGTATATTGTGTAAATACTGAATTGTGGGTTGGTGTGTTGCATCTACTAACGAAAGGGCTATAACCTCTGAATATAAGAGCAGTGTATGAGTCATGATAAAAAGTTAATCGAGAGCAGGTCAGACAATTCACTTCCACTTGTCCATACACTGTAACTTAAGGGAACTCAAGTAGCAAAACACTTGAAAAACCACATAAAGCTTAGAAAAAGAGGTTTACAAAGTCAGTTTGCTCCTTATAAATACTCCTCTGTATTCCTTATGTTCAACTACTATAGATTTTTGTCATCATAGGGAATAATTCATCCTGCTTTTCGATAATATTCACCATGTAAATAAAGAGTACCATATGGTTGTAATATTAGATACACTGATTATGCATTCCTACTGTGCAATACAAACACTTTATGTATTATTAATGATTATGTTTTCTAGCACAATACATTTCTGCCTGGGAAATTGAAACTAATGATGACATACTGTGGTGTGGCGTTCTCTCTGGTGCTGTTTATTAAAAGCATTTCCAGTGTTAGCAGACTTTTTTTGTTGTTGTTATTGTTCCTGAGCTCATCTAATACATCACATTTATTTCATTCAATCAAATGCATTCTGAGAGACAACAATTACCAGATTGTCGCTCTGACAACGCTGTGGTCGTTTCTTGCGTATGAAGTAACCCAAAACCTTATCTTTAAACACCTAAATGCAAAAACATCAAATACACATTATTCAGAGATGGAATACATCATGGTCAGTGACATTAAGACTAAATCATTAGCAGTACAAATATATTTAATTTACATTTTGGAAAATATGCTTAATAGCCTTTTTGCAGAGAGTCAGATGAGATCATTGACACCACTCTCATGTGTGTACAGTAAACATGAAGCTACAACCAACAGCTGGCTAGCTTAGCTTAGCATAAAGAACAGGGGGGCAGCTCACTTAAACTCATTAAACTAATTCATTAACAAGTTATATCTTGTTTTTTTAATTCGTAGAAAATACTAAGTGCAAGAACTACAAGATGTGGTTTTACTGGAGGTTATGTGCTAGACATTTTGTGGTCAGACAACCAGGTATTTACTGCTCCCAGCCAAATAATCTTATGACATCCCCGTAAAGCCCCAGCTTGACATACCCTTCTGTTATTGTACACACTAAACAAACAAGATATAACGTGCCAATTAGTGTATTTCAGAGGTGCTGGTAGGCAGATTTTGCTACCTTTAGACAGAACCAGGCTAAGTGTTTCCCCCTGTTTCCAGTCTTTAAGCTAAGCTAAGCTATGTTTAGCTGTTCCTTTAAGATTAAAAACAAGCAGTTCAAATATATTCAGATGTTTTCTTTGACTTATTTTACATGGTGTAAAACCTAAAATCTATTAGTTGTAAAGTTTTACACTTAGCTATTTGCCTTTATACACACTAGGAAAATAACATAAATAATATAATTTAAATCATTTGAATTGGTGTTTACAGATTTGCATTTAAATTGGTGAAAAACGTCACTTTACCTCATATAGGTAGTCAAATATTTCCAGTATTGTTAAAACACTGGCTCCGATAAACAGCCCCATCTGACCTCCAATGTCGCCTAAAAAGAGAGATTAACAGATATGGGGAGGTACAGTAATTGAACAATGATGCGTGAAACCATTCCCCGCAGTGTCACTTCTAATTCACTATCTTTCAGAGTAATCTGAGCACAATTGTCAAATGTGTCCATCCAGCCCTAACTTCTCATCAGACCCAACTCCGCTGCCCTTGCAAGAGCATCAGATTATGAAAATGTGTTCAGCCTGTTTCACAAGTTCAAAGAGAAAACCTCAAAGCACCAGGCGTGAACACACGATGTGAATGTGCTGCGGGGGCCCACTGAGAGTGCTGATACTGAGGTCAACCGCATTTTTGTCACAATGAACCTGAAACAGCTAGAATCTTACCGAGAAGCCCTGCAATTTCATAGGCCTTCTTCTGCTCAATCTTCTCATAATTCAGAGCTTCAAAGAAGATGTCCAAGACCAATATATTTTCTCTGGAGAGAGGACAGACAAAGAGCACCCCCAATAGTTTATATTACATTACACCAAATTATATTTCACATTTCCTGTGCAACTATCTTTCATTATTGTTACATTGAAGGTGAACGATGGAGACCCAGGTCATGCTATGCCACATTACACAAATCCATCAACAGAAAAAGGAAAAAAGACTAAGATCTGAATAACTGACTGCTACCAAAAAATACTTACCCAATATATTGTTCAGTTTTGTTGAATTTCTTAGCCAGATATTTGGCAGATGCCTTACTGGGGATCTTAACCATGGACAGCTCCTTGCCATAGCGAGTCATGTTGCAGGGGGTCTGACAGACACAGTAATCGTTGTCTTTCTCTACCAAAAAGTCTGTGGATGATCAAAGCCATTTCATAATATTGTGATCGCTAGGAAGAATCAAACAAACCTGCATACAGAGGATCTCAGTTTCTGCTAAAGATATCGCTGCACACGACAGAAAAACTACATTCGCTGCCATCGTTCACTTTCCATGAAAGCAAATAATGACTGAAGCTATAAAACAGAGTAGAGAGAAAAGCTCCATGGGATTTATTTGATATTATCGAAGCAAAGACACATCCCAAATCCTCCTAATGGAATTTTTAAACAATAATTTTACCGTATTATTTTGCGTCGGCACTGTCTGAGATGAAAGTAATTTCAAGTTAAAGCTACAGTATTATCTAAAGGCTGGGATAGTCTCATGGCACTGCTGCCGAACATTTTCTTGAATTGGGACATTAATGCAAAACTATCACACTAATGTTTCATACTTATGCAGTAAAGTGTGTGGGCTCACCTAAAGCTGGGTCAGCACAGTCTTTGTACTGCTCAGGTGTGCAAACTGTTGAGGTCCCTGTTTGAAATAACATAAAAGTGAAAATAATTACACATATAATATAAAAAAACTTCATGAGGACACACGTATTTGCCACATTTTTTAAATTGGCCTTGGTCTTTCTGAAATCATACCAGGCATGTGAACCATCCTGCAGTTGCAGTTCTCCAGCAGATACCGGGTTTCACAGTCAATGCGGCAGGCCGTGATGCTGTACGTGGAGAAGAATTCAGAGTCTATGGGAGTAGACTTGCAATCTCCCCAAGGCGGAGGGAGGTACTGAAGCTGAAAGAGCAAACAGCACATGTTTTCCCTCAGTATATCAGCACACAGGATTACAACGAATACCATAATGCAAGCCCAGTAGAGCTGAAGTACAAAAGAGGACAACAAGCTCACAAAACCCAACACAAATG
The DNA here is from genome assembly GCA_036023655.1 of Nannoperca australis. Classification (NCBI taxonomy): domain Eukaryota; kingdom Metazoa; phylum Chordata; class Actinopteri; order Centrarchiformes; family Percichthyidae; genus Nannoperca; species Nannoperca australis. Next base: position 38,132 of record JAVQJD010036137.1, read on the forward strand.
TCTCAAATGTAAAAAATAAAAATAAATAGAAAATAGAAGCAATTAAATGAAAATGTGCACTGAGACAATATTGGCACAAAATGTCCAGTCAGACCAACATTATCGCTCATGTAATAGCAGCAAGCAGACATGCAGAACATTACTGATGCAGGTCTAGTCCCCGGTAGGAAGCAGAATACCATGGGAATAGAGACAAGCTTAATAGAAAATCGGTAGAATATGTAGTTTCAGACAGGACACCACAATCAATGGACAAATTTTACAACCCTGAGAACAGAACAATAAACACTTTACAGTTTCCAATGAACAAATACATGAACTGAATCTAACAAACATTATACAGAGCATTATATCCTATTTCATAGTAAATACTAGAATTAATAAATCCTAATGAAGTCCTAATGAATGAACTACTCTCTAGAAGCCTATAAAACTGGTTTTACTGCTGATTAACTATTTAGATTTTCTCATCTAAGCACCTACTGCGTAGCACTGTGAATTTAACAATGAAGTGAAGTTGAAGTGTAGAAGTTTGCAGTCTCATTAGAGGTAAAACTCTCATTAAAAAGGTGAAGAGCAGGTCATTACATTTATGAGTAACTCAGGAAATTCTAAATGAAGCCACTAATGAGGAATATTAAATGCCTGAATTTTAAGGTTTTGGTTCGCACTAAACATTACATCCATGGTGTTTGTCTTTTAACTGCAGCAATGTGTGCGATCTGTTTAGACCTCTTTAATGCTTTAAAATAACTCCTTTTTTGGTGCACTGAACACATGGACATTTAACCACCAACAAGATTTTCAGTCCGATTTCTAGGTCTTGTTTACAGGAATTTATGGTAATGAATGCCTACTACTCATTTTTATGACAAAAACAAACCACTTATTTATGAAGGCCACCAATGTTTGCTTGGGGTTTGAGCGTATAGCTACTAATTGCAGGCAGTGTGAGCTGGCCAACAATCAATGCCAAAGGCTTCTTCCTGACAAACATCACAGGGAAATGACGCTGCTGTTGTCACATTACGGCTCACTGTAATTCCCCATTATCTCCAACGGCTCTAACCAGGCTAACTCTGACAATCTAATGGTCATTTAGTCAATAAAAAGTGACAAAGATAGAGTGAAATTCACTGAAGGAGTGGACCTAAATTGGCATTGATTAAGCCTTTATTGAACTCCATTTCTAGCCCACAGACTCTCATAACTGGAGTTACACTGGAAATAAAACCCCTAGTGCAATAAATGTTAGGCTTCAAACTGATGCCAGAGTCCTCATGGGTAATAAAACCTAATGAATCACATTGTCTGGTCCTCCAGATGACGTTTAGAAGCGGTCCAGTGGATCGCCCCGAGAACATACAAAAGCAAAACGAACAAAAACAAAAAGTTAACAGAACTGTATGTGGCGGTGAAAGGGTAAAGCCAAACAACAGCTTTCATGAAGATACAGACTCGGATGAATGGCTCAAAGCTGTGATGAAACATATTAGCTGTTCTTTACTGATATCTATTAAACAGAGAAGACAATGACGCCAAGGACGGACTGCAGATGTTGAATGTCGTGACTTCAGAAATACGGGCGGGGGAGGGGGGCAGATGGATCCATTCCTCAGGGAGGGGTACCAGCAGATGAAAGTGTGGAACTTGATGATGTATTTAACAATACAGTATTTGTGGCATGCAGCAAGCCCAGACAGTCATACGCTACCCTCTGCTCTTGGGTGCAAACGAACGTTTGGAAGCCGGGGGCGACCCCGAAGCCCAGCTCATGGAGGAAAGGAGGCTCTGACTGAGTGTGAAGCTGTACCTTTATGCCGGCCTCATAGGACGTCTCATCTAGGGCAAGGGGTGAGTGAACACAGCCCATATCATTATCAAAAAAATAAGAGGAGCAACAGCAAGGCAAGGGACAGACAGTGGTCAACCCCTCCGGACAGAGAAACAGCCTGTTGTCAGTGTAACAACAAAACAGCTACAACTCCCAGTGGTGCGTGGAAACTTTGCAGCATTGGTGTACTGGTGGGTTGTCATTCAGCCATTCTCTTCTCACATCCACCCAAGCTTGAGGGAAGAGCTCAATTTCAGCCTTTGCATAATTCCAGTCGACAATTTGGTGGTGTGGACTTCAAGTCATAGTCTCCTATTAAAAATTAAACTCCTCTGACAGAAGCTTTACAAATGAATATTCTTGAAATCATAAGTGCTTCATCCAGCTGTCTATTATAACACTGATAGCAGTGTCACTGCACTCGTTGGAGACTGACTGAAATTCATTCTGGCCAGACTTTAATGACTCATTAATTCAGCACGTCTTTAAGGTCGTAAACACGTCTTTTTGCTGTCACTGGTGTGGGCGCTCGTGTCATGATTATAGATGGCAATCCGTGCACTTTTTGCTTTCAGGAAGAAACTTTGTGATGGTGATTAATAGATCGGATTCACTTCTCGGAGATGGCTGAATGATGGTACACTTGGAGCATTTTACAACACTTGTACACAGAAAGAGAGTGAGACAGAGATATTGCAAGTTTCAAAACCGCTTCCCAAAAATAAAATTTGTCATCTTTGTGGTGTCCAAGTGTCTGTGTCTTAGGAGACAAAACTCTGCCTCAGTCATCCCATATTATTCTGCTAAAACAAGGGTTTTATTTGATCATGTAGCTCATGAACTGACCATTAACTTTAGAAGCAAAATCATTTAAATTAGGCTTGATTATCTGCTCAAGTAATGAATTTGATTAACTGCCGGAGTATCCATTACTTCAACACTTCACAAGAGCTGATTATGTGGTAGAATTTTTAATGAGCCTGTGGCACAATACAAAAATACACTTGATGTCAAAGGTTATCACTACAAAAACCTAAAATCCTTTGTGGCACAGGCGCCATTGTCTTGTGGCTCTTTTTGTTTGTCAGAGGACATTTCCCTATTCTGTCATCGTTTCTGCTTGCAAATCAAAAGACTGATGTTTGACTTGTGTGCTATTCTAGTAAACAAAATAGACACATTTTGAATCTGTTGTCTTGGCAACATCACATAACTGCTGTACAATTTCATTACATTCGGATAGGAAATCCATGGGAGCTCAGTGTTATGACACTGCACACAGGCTTTCCGATCAATTCAGACTATAGTCGCTACTTTTCATCCTAATATGACTAGGAACTAATTTTCTACTGTCAACAAACCTGCCACAGATTTTTCTGATTGCCTTGATGTTGTGTGTCATTTTACTGTGTCACTAAATATTGGTACATTTTTAAAAAATGTCTTAAAATTTGCTGTGGGTCTTTGTCCTCTGATGACGTGTATTTTAAATGTTAGAGGATTTGGGAAATAACCTAATGAGAGACGTGCCAGGCTTTAATTTTACATTACAAACATGGTTATTTTAATATCTTTCCCTCAAAATAGTTTTTAAAGGGAGTCTTCACAGGTCAGTTATTTATAGTCTTTAAAGCAGTTGAATAAATGCTGCTGCCAAATAGACCATTTCAGGCATAACTGCAATGAGAAAAATCATTCTTAATGTTTAAAAGTACTTGACAATTTCTTTAAAGGGTGATTTATTTTTTATTAATAAGAGTTAATGGTTTGATCATTAAAGCCCTCTGACCATGAATTCTGAGTCTTCCTCAGTTCTCTTCTGCCTTGATTTTCTCTTTGAATGCGCCACTAGAGACAACTTTCACAGCATTCAAATAAGATGTATTTGTACTTTTTCCCTCATGCTAAAAGTAGTGAAGGCTCAATATGAAAAGTAAAACAAACACTTTGAGCTGCCAAATATTTCTGCATGCTGTGTAGTCTGTGGTTCTTTTGGCTTAGATAAGCACAGTATGCTTGTATGCTTGCATCCAGTCATTACTTGGCCCTGCTCTATCAATATCGCTTGGCTGCTATAATTCCTCTTTCATGTACCCAGAATCACTGGGTGTTTATATAACACCTTAACTGCACCTTTCCCTCACAAGGTAAATCAAAGATTTGATTTTGGTCCAGGCTCTGTGACACAGAGGTAATGGGCACTGGCTGGCGAGGATTTGGTGACAAACACAGAATGAAGCGGAGCAAAAAATGTCAAGGCTGGAGGGGAAGAGGCTGAACATTAGGTACCAGTTGCTGCTGACATGACACAAAAGTTTGAAAACCAGGGGCCACACCAAATCCCAGTTGGTCAATGAAGGGCGGCTCGTCCTGGCTGTGGATCTGAACCTTGATGCCTGCTTCATAGGAGGTCTCATCTGTGGATACAGCACGCCAGAAAATGTAACAACAAGTACGGTCGCCTATGGAAACCCGATTTTTTGGCTCTGGAACTGATACTAAGTGCTCCTAAAACGCAGGATGAAAGCTATTATCATGGAGAGACTCTCATATGTTAGTGTGTTGGACCCGTATCAAAGAGATTTACAACCAAAGATTTATCAAATGCTGTATACTTGTACGGTACAGTGGTGTTGTTGTCTGCAATAAATTGAAGACAATATGTCAATAAATATATTTATTTATTCAATATATTAGACCTGATGTCAGTTGCAGACCTGGAGAAAGATACCAAGATAAGGGGCTTGTAAACATTCTAGTACATCGCTTCTTTGTAGTGCAAATTCTGCAGACATTTAGAAGTAGACTTGGGGAAATCTTAGGATTTTGTTATCTCTATAACATCCACGTTACAGAAATGACAAAAGACCAAAAGAGTAGTTGGGATTTTCAGGGTAACCCAACAAGATTTTCACAAAAGGGTTATACAAGTTAAAACGTAAATGTAAAAAAGAAAGCTGCACTGACCTGTCTCTCCCCAAACAGGAAGATATTCATCCTGCTGAATATCCAGCATGATCTCCAAGCCGTTCCCTGTCCCACCTTTTAACGTTGTCAACAAGGGGTTGCCGTCTAATCCTGAATTGAATGTGTAGCATTTTCCATATCGGGTGTAGATCTGCAAAAACACAAAACAAAGAGCACAGAAAAAACAGGAGAGTAAATGAAAAGCCAAACTCTTTCCATTGTGCTTTGGTAAATTGTGCACCTGTACGAGACGTATTCCATGTCAATCTGTAATTGTGCAGGACAGCTAATCATTGCGGAGGTTTTGTGATTATCAGAAAAAGCAGTACCGGCTTTAAACAAGCACCTGGCTCTGATTTGAGGAATTAATGAGCGTTCCTTAGCAGCAGCGGCAGCAGTAGCTATCAATCTTTACCCAATTTCACTCCACATTTCCCCTGAGTAACTTAGGGTGAATGTAGTATTTTGCTCTCATTAAATAAGAAACATCTGAGCTGGAAGCTCGCTGGACACACAAACAAATTCTAAATTGGGTTTGTAAAAGACATGTGTGTGTTTTGACTTACAAACTTCTTAAGAGACCGAACTTGTGTTGACATTTTAAATGGAACTCTACAATTTGGAAAAAGACTAAGAAAGCTTAAAATTCTGAATACATCTTGAGGTGTTGATTAAATTCAAGATAAGTCCATCAATTTGAGATAAAACCATGAGGCTGTAGAATTGATTGGCTATGCAACACTCTGAGGAACTAGAATATCTTTTCCTCGTGCATTTCGACATAATATAAAAGCCCTGCGGTGTTAAAAACCACTAGAAGCAGTGGTTTTATTAGTTTCATACCATTTCAAATTCTGACAATACCTACGTATGGCTTACACACAGTCACACACAAGTTCATCACAGCAACATATGCAACAATATCTGCTTGTTTGTGATCCCAGCAACTACATATTAAAATGTTAAAATGATCATAGGAATATCACAGAAACAGGTCATACAGCACATATACTGTAGCACCCAGACAAAAGAATTGTGGCTGCTGAGATTATGTTTTTTTTTTTGTCTTTAATGCATTTCTTAACAAGTAACTCCTGAAGGAAAGAGATGTCATCTAATGGTTACTTTTCACTAACGAGTGTGGTGAGGTCGCAGTAAGAGGGCTGCTGGCAAAAATTCAACCAGCATGGAAAAGCTGATCTTGAAAGATCAGAGTCAGTGGTCCATGTCCAGACTCAGAGAGACTTACATGCAGCCCAGACAGATAAGACAGCGCTTTGGTCCTTTCCTCCTGCAGGCTATATAATGAGCTTTAAGTTTAGATAAAACAGGAGCTTCATTCAGTCACACCACAACCACACCATGTGTTGCTTAAGATGCGAGCACACAACACAGTTTAAATCCCAATTGTGATCCCAATCTGGTCATGAAGACTGATTTTAAAGATTGTGGAGTCTCTGCACTGGTTTATGCAAAACAGGGAAGCAACCACGGATATCTGACATCTTCTAGTGTGCAGGATTTTGAATTTTAACTGTCTCAAGACCAGTTAAAGTTGTCACAGTTGCATGGTTGCAGTTTTATTAATGCAATCTAGATGCTGAGATGTACATAGGCTTTATAGGCTTCATTAAATGTGCTGCCAGTGACAGGTTAGCGTTTTAAATCTATAGGCATGTTTCCAGATTACATTTTTATTTATCACTCTGCATGCATACTTCTCACTGCAGAAGTTTCTCCATTGAGCCTTTCAAATATTTTCTGATGATGCTATAAGCTGCCAGTTTGTGTGCAAAGTATTCGATAGAAAAATTACCATTCGGAATATGATTTGCAAACGTCATCCACTTCCTCCATGCAGCATTCAGTGCTCACTCAACATTGAATGGGTTTAATAGACTTATGTCTGGTGTTTTAAAAAGGGAACTCAGCTAGATTTTTGAAACAAGATCATACACCCCACATGCCCTCCAGATGTTTAATTACAGAAACTAAAATTTTAATTAGAACTGATTTACGACATCTGAATCATTAGTGCTCTAATTTGTCTTCCTTAGTATTGTTGTCACAGGGTATGAAGCACAAAGGCGTTAAAGCGAATTGCAGTAAAGTGAATACAACCAAATGAGAAATACCAAAAACTGATAAGTAGACATTGAAGTAATTGATGATGACATGACACTGATCTTCCACCGCAACATGAAGGTAACACTGTATTTGTTTCCTTGAGTGACATCAAGTTTAACAAGAAAAAAGCTGTCATGTCTGAGAGATAAAAACAGGACAGGCTTGTTTGCAGCTTTGAAACATCAACACCTTAAAACACCCTGAGAGAATGCTAGCAGGAGGGTGTGGCGTCAAATGCTTACATGAATTATTAACACACTTTATAAACAACATTCATATCCACACCTGACAAACACCATCTTTCTTTCTGTACATACAGTGCTGAAGTTTTTGTAGGTGCAGGTTTCCCCACGGAACCTGCACTCCAGTAGCATGTCCTCCAGCTGGTGACCGAGACGTCCCATCATCTCGGTGGTGTTGATGCGATAACCAGGGGGCGGGGTGTAGTTGTTGAAGTCCAGCAGGCTCAGGAGACCCTGCTTGTGGCTGTCTTTAAGGATGGACAGGCTCCTCTCCATCACTGTGTGATTAGGATACATGAGGTCCATCCAGTAGCCACTGTGATACAGGTCATGCTTGGTCAGAGTGGACACACGGAACACGTTTTTATTGCAGAAAGTAACAGCTGGGAAGGACATGTTGTGAGCCCAAACCATGTAGATCTTCGTGATAGCAGGGTAGGACATAAGGTAGAGAATTCGGTTCCCGGACCAGGTGATGAGGAGACCGACACAAACGAAGAAGGCCAGGATCCAGATGAGTCGCTGCGGTTTCGACTTGTCTGAAGAGAAAACAAACTTCAAACCATGAATCTTGGTCCTCATGATGAAATCCACAGTAATCTCTTTCCACGTTGGTTTAAGTGAGCTGGACTCTGCATTTTGCAGAGGGGTCTCTTGGGCATCACTTTGTTTCTGTGGCCCCAGGTCGACTGAGTCGGACGTGGGTGCTTCAACCATAATTGCTTGTGTCAAGGCAGGTGCTTCTTTACCAAATGCTGCTTCTTAGTAGCCTACCTTAGACATCCTCAGTTTACACACAGTGGCTTTCTTCATTACCATCTCCAGGTTTATGTAAATTCCACGTAGCAGCGACTTGAGTCCCAATTTGCAGCTGTCCCACTGTTCAGGCTTGAAAATTATTTGTCGTGAAGATATAAACAAAGGAAACTGAGCTTCTTTGGGGAGGTAAAATTGATTTACATAATGATTCCTTTATGAGAAGAAAAACAGCTGAATCACTCCATTAACAAAAAACCATCAAGCGTAACCATCACCAGTCCTTCATCAATAGATAAATTGACGCGATAATTGCAGATGTAAGCGACGACTTCACTCCCAGAGGCAATCACTTTGAAAATCCGGAGAGGCTTACCCCTGTTGCTCAGATCTTTCACTCCTCCATCTCCTCTCTCCAGTGCCAGACAATACTTGCAGATTTCGCTGGTTACTCTCTTTGTGCAGTAGCTGCCCAGAACCCAACTCCTCCCTTTTCCCAGAGACTGAAGAGATGCTTTTTAGTCTGTTGACTTGTAGCTTGCAGAAAGGAATATAAAGCTTGTTGCTCCCCTACACACTCTCTCTACAGTCAAATGGAGAATGAGGTGGAGCCAGTGGATGAAATTGTTTTTCTCCGGTGATGAAGTAGACCACCAATGGTATAGAGAGGCAGGGGGAAGGTATCAATCAAAGTAGAAATAATGGTGATAAAGAAATTCCGCAACAGAAAAAACGATAAGATCTGAGACTCTTTAATATTCCAGAATCTGCAGCTTGCTCGTGGATCAATATATCTATATAGTTGATAACAGAGCGGAGCCAGCTAGAAAAAACTCAGAAAAATCCTCTTCAAAATATGTTAGAAATATCTCTTATAGCACATATTCTACTTCATCTTTTCTGCCAGTTTCAAATATAATTTTACAAATACAGTGCAAACACAGCTGCATGCAGATGTGTCTCCAGCTGATATTAAATGTGCTTTGCTCAGTTTATGTGAGACTATTAGAAGATTCAGCTTGGCAGAGGGCTCAGCTTCGTACTGGGACTATTTTCTTTCATTATGTTAGCTGACAGCAGTCTGTAATGTGAGTGTTGGCTGAGCAACCTGATCACAGCTGTGGTGATGTATGGTTGTAAAAAATATGTTCTAAAAAGTGAAAAACAGCAAGCATTTGATTAATGTGCATGCTTGGAGAGGGTATTATTTGTAAGTTTACGTGGAATTAATTGGACTAAAATAATTGTATTTAACCTAGTTTAAATATAACAAAAAAGGGTGAAAATTTCTCTTGGGCATCACACGGTCCCTGTCTCTGGAGTGATGCAGAAATGTCCAGAAATGCCACAACTTATCCATCAGTTTATTGTGTTGTCCCCCATGTCCCAATATGTAAATTAAGCAAATGTGGAAAAAAATTGATTTACTTTTAGGGAATAGTTTGACATTTTGATTAGCAGGCTGTTAGCTTAGCATAGACTGGCAGCATGGGGAAACAGCTAGAAGGAGATTGCAGTCACTGCGCCCGCCAATAAATATTTCTAGCACATAACCTCCCGTAAAACCACAACAATTGCTGTTTTTACACTTCGGTTTCGTATGGATTAAACAAACAACATATTATGTGTTAATGAATGCGCTTTAGAGGTGTTTGGAAGGTGTTTTTTTTAACCTCTGGACAGAGTCAAGGCAGCTTTTCCCTTTGTCCAGGCTTAACGCTAAGCTAAATTAATCATCCCTATTAATGTTTGCAAGTTAGGAATTTATAAATTACTTGAGCCATTCATCATTTATGTCATCAGTTGTACATCATTTTTGTTGCTACACAGCAAAGCCTGCCATATCACGCAACTAAAGATGCTCTTTTCCCACTTCAGCCTGCTTTGAAGTCTCAAAAATCCCTTTTTTGTATTTACATACGTTGACTTATTAGCTTGAATTGCTGTGCTGTAGTGAAAATGCACAAATCTGTAGCACAGATCTTTCTGCATTCAATAGAAATATCCAAAGCTCAAACTGTAGACTTTGGGTGATTATGCACTGGCAGACTCTTTCTGTTCCTACCAGCACATTTGTTATTATCAAGATGCAAAACTTAATTTAATGAAAAGATTATTTCAAAACAGTTTAATTTATCTCCAGCCAATTTAATTATAGCCAAAATGATTAATTCATAACAAAGAAAGAGAGGGGGAGACTATGCAAAACTGTTTTCTCAAAGTGTTCAAAAGTTGTGGTAATAACAGACTGATAACATTAATGAATGTTTGAATACTGAACAATAAAGAGAGGCCAAAGTAACTGTGGTGATAGTTATTTTCCCTCTGTCTGCTTTCAGGACTTTTCGGCAGCAAAACAACAAAATTAATTGCCGGGATCCAGCTCCCACAACAGCCACTGTATGTCATGTCTGCACCAAGCATATTCTTTTCTGAGACAACACCAGGCATTGCTTCTTTTTTTTTTGCTTCATGCTCAAACCGTTGTATTCTTAGAAACAACTGGATAGGCTTTTTACTAATTGTAGAATCAGGGATTCTCTTGTTGTTAGGTAAAGATCCAATCAAAGTAAACAATAGCCTCTATTTGGGCATCAACAGGGATAACTATGTCAGTTTCAGACCCAATAACAAAGCAAAACAAAGAGGAGAAAATACTAATGCTGCATGAGTGGCAGGCAAGTAAATAACAATACCACCTTATCAGAGTTATAGCTGACTGCCTGGTTTCTACACTTATTGACCAGCAGCACCGATTTCCTCTTTTCTTGGTTTCTTTGGAAACGTGTCAATAGATAGGAGGCACATTTAACTGGTGAGTTAATTGCTTAAGCTCATTTGTCAGTGGAGGTGTGAGGCAGATGTCTCCGCCGGTCTCTGAATCGTCCCTCGTCAGCAGTTTGATCCAAAGCTCAATTTCATTACTTCGAGCTCCAGAGGTTACACACAAGCAATGCATGACAATCATCGTTACTCTTTTAAACATGTGCTTTCTGTCAGTGACAGCGGCTCTCCACCAACCTTTTACTGTGTGGTACATTTAAGCACAAGTATGTTTTCAAACACCTGATGTGCAAAGCTTAATTGCAAAATTAATTTCTTTAATTGTACATTTTATATATTTAAATTTGGACCTTTGTAGCAGCGTCAATGATTTTTCTGTTTGTGTATGTGCTTTTGTGTGACTGTATTTGTGTTATGTCTTCTCTCTGTGTATCTTATGCTGCAGTAAAGTCTCTCTTGCAAAACAAACATTAATCTTACTGAGGCTCCCTGATTACATAAAGGTTATTATTAAAACTGAAACAAGCAATCAATTAGTGAATGACGGAAGACCTCTATTTTCATAATCAGTTAATCCTTTAAGTCCTTTTCCCAGCAAAAACATTCTCGAGTTTCAGCCTCTCCATTGGGTCAATTCCATGCTTTTCTTTGTCTTAAACCTTATTTAACCTGGTATTCTGGCCACTTTGGGGCAGCAGAAACAAGCTGAAGGGAACATTGACAGATTAGCAAATAGTGGCTCATTTACACATCCAAGAGATATCGATGACTTATTTAAGAGGCCAAATCGAGAGCGCAGGCGCCATTCAGAGTGACTGATGTGAAATGCTTTGTATCCTAAAAGAGATATCATGTATGTAAACCTTAAACCTGCATTAACTGATTTGTTCAGCCACCGTAGGCAGTGCACAAAGCTTTAAACACAACAATGATATATTATTAGTTTATTAAGTTGATGTAGAGAACGCGTTAGCAAACAGTGGCCTATTTAAGCATCCAGCAGACATGGAGTGATTTTAGCATTTATTTGCAGTCATGTTTAGCTCTGTTTTTGGTCTTTACCAGCTGTATCTATCTTTAAGTATCTGTCTCTTTATATGCTAAATGCTGGTCACTCACTTTGTCTGTTTGCTGTTTCATGCTGAGCAGGATGTACTTTAGAGCTTTATTTGCTGTTAACAGCTTCCTGTACAGCTGTAAACGGCGTGGATAAAAGCAGTGAGAGTGAACCAAAAACAGTCATAGGAATGAAAATCAAAATGGAAAGCTGAAATATGCTAAAACACTCCGTAGAGAAGAGGCTAACGGTCAGGTGATAATTCTCTGTGGGTTCGTCCCTACAAGCGACTCTTATCACATCACACACAGTCATTTTCTCCATTGCTAACATAAGAATATTGATTAGTGCAGCTTTAAATATAAAAATGGACTTGAAGGAAGTCTTACCAGTGTATGCTTTTGTTTTCAGCAAAATCAGTGATGTGCTGGAGTAAAGATGAAAATACAAGGCAACGAACTGTGTATAATTGTATGTACACAGAGCTCTGTATTCACCCTGCACCTTTGTTATTGGAAATACAACATGAGCGTGACCATTAAATACAACAAAGCTTTCAAATCTGGTGTAACACTCTGCAGTCACGTTCTTTTAGAACTTTTTCTAATGTCTTTCACTTTAGTGTACTTTTAAAAACTGTGTTTATTTGTGAAAAATCATTATTTTAATTAAAATATTCCCACCCAAGACCACATTGAATCACTGAACAATATAAAGCACTCTGGGCAAAAGTTGATGATTTTTATTCTCTATAAAATTGCTATCCTCTTTATTGAAAAGCATTTCTGCTGCTTACACATTTCCATTGTTATCTTCCTGGGGATGCAAACACATTTCATCTTTGTCTCAGTATTCAAGCATGTAATAGCAGGATCATAGTGTAATAAAATGTACCAAATTGAAATGAGCAGCTCCTTGCTGTTTGATGTAAAATTGGCAGAACTATTTTTCTTAAGTTGTATTTTTTTCAGATTTCACATTTATTGCCCAGCTTTAAGACCAGCTCTGGTGATCCCTAAGACTGTCTGGGAATGACACTATCCTCTTTTATGTCAAAGCCAAGTTCAACCCCAGAGGTCTCATTAGAGGAGGAGCAGAGTTTTGACTGAGTAAAAGGAAGCGCTCCTTCAAGGACCAGTGAGAATGTTCAACACCAAATGAAATACTGACAGCAATTAGATGCCCATCAGAAACACGCTCGGCTCAGACAGGGCAGAGACGAAGATGAAAAAGAAAGAAAGAAAGAAAGCCATATCCAAAATGAATGTTCAGTTACTGTAGAGCTGAACTGAGTAAATTGACACAAATCAACAACCGTTTTGATCCCAGATTAGTAATTTAGTAATCATGTAAGTCAATTTTTTAAAATTAAAATGTGTAAGTAAAAATGGCAATAATCAATTATTTCTAGCTTCTCATTTTGTGAATATTTGGTGTGTTTCTTAAAAGTTTATGATAGTAAACACATATTGTGAGAATAATTTAAACAATAAAAAAATAATTGTTAGTTGCAGCGTTAAGTGATTGCTCACTGAACACACATAGAAATAGGGCTGTAACTAATGATTATTAAAATTTTTGATTAATCTGCCAATTATTTTTCTCATTTCATCCAAAACTGCCCTTTCAAATTTCTTGTTTTATCAGTCCAAAACCCAAAGATCTTCAGTTTAATATCATAAATGACAAAGAAAAGCAGCTAATTATTATCTTCAAATTAATTAAAATTAATAATCATTTCAGCTCCACATAAATCTTCCTTTTGTTGGCTTTTTTAGTGTATTTGACATATGATAGTAATGCCATATAAATATACAGATCTATTTCATGAATTTAAGTTTGAATGGACTGACCAACAATCAACATACATGCAGTCTCCAGGTTTAGCCAGATACAAATCCATGAAGTTCTGTAATATTTAAAGCTTGAATAAATAAAAGCTGATTTGTTGAATTCTAAGTAAATATTCCACGTATATTACACCAGAGCTTCCATGAGTTCAGGATTCCTCATGGAATTAATTAACATGCAGCATGCCACACTCAGCTTCACATGAAAGCTTCACAACACGACAGCGGACATAGAATCAGAGCCACAAAAAGAGAAGTCACTGTGTTACACGGTGATTTGAGATGACCAAACAAACGCAAATCTGGAAGAGACAGACGGTTAGAGCCAAAACATTTGCAATCAGGGAAGTCACTCTGGTGGATGGGCAGCTTCTTTAGCAGAGGGAGACATCTTGTGGCCTGCCTCTAAATGAAACTAACCTCTTACCGACTTGAAAAGCTACACAGCCGCTCTGTATGCTGCACGCGTAATGCAAGGGAAGCAAGAATGGATTTTTATCTAAGAGGGGCTTTGAAATACCTCATATAAAATTCATCAAAAGGGAGACATAACTGGCACGTACTTTTGTAAGAAAAATTAACAAAATAAACCCCAAAGCTGTTTTGGAGGAGAGCATATTCACTGTACATTTTATAGGTCACTGTATTCTCTATGTTGCAGCAGGTACAATAAAGGAAAACACAGGTCTTATTGTTGCTTATTTCAAATTTAAAGGAATTGTAAACATCTCTGACGCAGTACAAGAACAATATATCCCACCCTGGGAGACCAGGTGGAGGGCAGATGCAGCCTGTATCAATAAGACCCAGATGCTGCCGGCTACACCTGCCGTCTTGTTCCCTTGTTCCATTTCAGGCAGAATCACCCCAAAAAAAAAACATAAGTGCGCTGTCACTCAAGCTTTCAGTCTGCAGCCCGCAGTCACACTTTGATAAACTCGCTCCTCATATTTCCTCACCGGTACTTTCATTTGCAAGGATAATCTCTTTTTTAGGCATGTTCTCATCTTGTTTGCTCAGCTGGAGTCGTTTGGTATCCATTCCTGAGTTCATTTTGCCCATATGCCCAGAAAATAAGCAAAGTAGGCTCTTGCTGGCTGCCTAAAAGTGCCGTAGAGTAATGGTACTGCATCAAGAGTTTATCCTGTGTCAGGTGAAGATATTATCAATTCAAATCATAACCCTAAATATCCACCAGGCTACACAGACTATCTCTCTTTCCAACATTGAAAGAAATGTCAAACACTTGAAAGTGGATTACATCATAATAAAAATAATTTGCTGTTTCCAACTATGTGTCATACCTGGCTTCTCCTGAACAGTGACTCGTGGTGCTGAGGGGAATCTCAGTATACATGAAACAAGATAGCTATAAAATACTTTAGAAGGTGCAAGGCATCGCTTTTATTGGCTAATGGAGCAGGACATACATACAGAAGATCCCAGAGGTCATTAGTGGAAACAAAAGCTAAATATGGGCATGACAGGAGATCTAAGATCGAAACGACATGTGATATGGACCATGAGTCATGATTTGCCCTTTTATGTAGTAAAATATAAGAAAATGTGGATAGTAAGAGGCTGAAAACATTTGGATATCACCCGATGCCAAAAGGCTACACAACATAATGGCACTATTGGTTTTGGATAGGGCTATACTTGTGTCTGGTGTCTCCACCTAACAAGCTAATTATCTTAAGAGCCTCTGTCAACTGGCACCTCCAATGTCTGCCTCTGGTAGTATCTGCTCCCCGATGTGCAAGTCAGCAAAACGCTTCTCCGTGCAGCGTCTCCGTTATGAATTCCTTCACTATTCCTCTTCAGTGCCATTGATCGAGCTGCCAATACTGCACTTACAGTAACAGTGGCTCCCACACTGGCCTTTACTGACACTGACTAATGGAACAAACACATTAGGTATTTGCTATCTGGCCTGTCATCTACACTCACTGCCTCAGATTTGTTTATTTCATTATTTGCACTGTGGAGCTTCATTTTATCTGCCCCCTCCCTTTTCATGCTCCAGGCAGCACTATAATTCTGTGCTCCTTCACACACTTCTTCCCTTCATCTCTCCTAATGCTTCCAGTTGTGCATCGCGGCGCTGGCTCCGCTCCAAAGCAGGCTGAATCACAATGATGGTGTCAGTCCTCATCCAAGTCCCAGTCCCACTTCAATCTAAGCACAGCACAGCCTCCTTGTCCTCCATCTCCCCTGCTTTCTCTTTTGTTTCCACTTTGTCTTAGCCCTCTCCTTCAATTCTATTTCTTCATTTTCTCTGTCTCTCTTGTATAGGCTACTACTCTGCTGTCTCTTTTCTCCCACACTGCCTATATTCTGCCCGTGTCTGCAACCAAACTCATTGTTTCCGGTCTAACACTCAAACCTGACTTCTGCTTCCTTTATTCACTGTTCTCTTTTGTATGACCTCCAAAATCAACTTTAGCCTCCAGACTATGCTGCAGTGGATGAAGTAAAAACACCACATCCTGGTTCTGGTTTGGCAGTCCCTAAGCAAATCCTATATCACCACTGAAAGACCATAATGTAATATTAAAAGGGCTCCGGCTTCGGTTTCAACACAAGCTGAGACCTCAACAGGAAGTTCAATTACAACACATAAGATCAACGGTAAAGGGATAAATGTGTTAGAATCAAGTCTCCCCATTGGTGCAAGCCAGCTAAAGCTCTGAGCTGGTGATCGATTGAAATCATATTATGCAAACTTCAGCATGCATCCCGCATATACACACTGACAGATGATTTATTTTGTCAGACCCAATCAGGCAGGTTTTATCCAGAGCAGTGAGTTAGGCTGTGTTGGGGTGCTTACGCTTTTAAGTATTAATGAGGCAATCAATCACACACCGGTTCACAGACAGT
Organism: Nannoperca australis; assembly: GCA_036023655.1. NCBI lineage: Eukaryota > Metazoa > Chordata > Actinopteri > Centrarchiformes > Percichthyidae > Nannoperca > Nannoperca australis. Next base: position 54,632 of record JAVQJD010036137.1, read on the forward strand.
GTGTATGGCAACAAGATGGAGGACTGAGATTCATTTTGATAATGAAATAAAGCCTCCACTAAGAACGTTCTTAGGCCGATCACTTGTGTTGAAATCTGTGTGTGATATACACTGCATGACATACAAAAACTGATACGTTTCATACAGATTAAGTCTTGTCGAAGCACAAAAATCCTTTAGTCTAATCTGAGCATAGTTTCTTATCAGAGTTCACTCACAGATTGATATAGGGACATTCAAGGCTGTGTTCCTGTATATATTTAGAGCACTGAGTAGAAGATTTCCTACATCTACCATCTGCCAGACTCCTTCTCCTCCAGTGAATTACAGCATCCTCCCCCCGAAAAATATTTCATTACTTTATGCAGAGGGAATAATTGCACTTGGGGGCCCTGATATTCCCTCTCCAAGACTTCTCAATACCACTGCACCCATATCCAGCTCATTAGCTGAAACATCTGGTCTTTCCTGTCACTTTAGGCATGCTGAGTTTCTTCAGCCACTGTTTCTTTGTCTGACTTTGACACAACACACACACACACACACACACACACACACACACGAGTGTACTCACAAACAAACACAAAAACAAAACTAAAGATACTACGATGGCTGAAGTATCATGCAGGTAATATGTTAAATTCTAGGAGCAAAAATAATAGTACTTAAAGGGTTTTAAATAGAAAAACAATATAGTCTATTTATTCTAATGTTCTGCTGTTTTAGTGACACATTAAAATGCATAAAACTCAAAAGTAAAATATATGAGTGGAATTTTAAATAGTTTATGCATACATTTTCTCAATTTTTTCCACACGCAGAGAGCTATTTGTCAGATGTTGTCTAGACCTTGCGTGAGTCATGCGGTGATGTTGCTGAAGTATATAATGGGTAATCTCACTTCCAACACATCTCATCCTCTGTGAGAGGACCTGCCTCTGAGCCTCCCACAGTAAGATCAGCAGGCCGAGGAGGGGGAATTCTGGCAGCTCCATGAATCTTTAATTAGTCTCCTCTATACTTAGGCCCTCAGAGCGTCTCCAGTTTCTGACATTTAGCTGAAATTTGCCCTTTGTGCTTGGGTATGTGAAAGAGCCAAGGTCACCTGACTGACCACAGCAATATCAAAATCTGCCTTTATTAGCATACGTGCGGTTTTGTTTTTGGCGCTACGACTCAAATCTGGTGCAACATTTTTATGCACAAGTCTGAAGCTCTTCTTGTGGTAGATGTCAGTTTTGGTGTGGGTTGAAAAGTCAAACCTCATCTTTCCATTTAAACCACTGTCTCTCAATCAAAATAACAGTATTGCCACTGTAGAACTACAAAGTAATTAGTATAAATCATTTGCCTCATGGTGCTGCTGGTTCTCAAAGAAATCATGCACCATAACAAGACAAAACTTGGTGCCAGGCTTTCATCACTCAAATCAATGGCCCATTTCATCGAAATACAATCCTTCCCCTGTCTCTGCAGCAGGACGATTAAGTTCCATTCAAATTCTGCTGACATGATCTTATCTCTTTGGTAGAGGCCTGAAAATTTAGGGTAAATAAAATTGAATTGAACAAAAATGAAAGCACACAAGTTAAGAAAAATAACCTTTACGCTGCAAAAGTGATCCTGTTCGGTTTGGTGACATTATGCGTTTTTGATTTTGTGCGATGAGACGAAACACTGGAAGATTTGGTGCCACTGCTACTATGAAGACAATCACTCTTCTGAGGTATTTACAAAGAAAAACAATAATGTATTAAAAACTCCACTGGTCTTGAAAACAGCATATGTTTGCTTCATAATGCATGATGCATGATGTCATCAGAGATTTGCTGAACCATATGGCACCTCAGTAGTTTACATCTTTCTGAGGACGCTTTTAAGGAAGGAACTTGCATTTCTGCAAGAAATTGCAAGAAAAATGACTATTAATAGTTGTCAGAAAATGAAGAATTGGATACAGTATAAATATTGGCATTATCATAAAAGGCCAGGGAAGATCTTTATACTTTTGGTGCCATCTCTTGTAAACAGAGATAAAGCATTGCTTTATTAGTATTCCTCATAATTTCTTCCTGTCTTACACCCCCATACCTGTTGTTCCCCCTAGTGCTACTTAATCATTTCACAAACAGTTAATTATTTAGAAATGGAGAATTATGGTACCATTACTGAAAAAACAATTAAGAAATGACAACATAATTTAAATCTTGTATTAATGATATCTGGATGCGTATGTCTCATCATGTCAATGCTCATTTTATAAAAAAAAAAAACACTTTCTTATGGCAGATCTCTGCTGTAACGTCTCCTGGCGTTCATGAACACCGACTCATATTTCATTGCACCAAAGGCAGAATGAAGCATTCAAATCGTAGCATTATAATGATTATTAAATAGCTGACAGTTGTTTGTATTATTGCCAAAGGCTTCTGCATATGTTCAAATCTTGCCTTTAAGCTTTTCTATTAACTATGTGAAATCTTTCCTTTAATTTATTTTAATACATCATTTTAGATTTTCTGATAAATATTGAGTTTAAATATTTAATAAATCTGCATTTACCCTACGGAGAATATCAGAAATACGTAACATAGTACTTTTTCACTCTCTCACCTAAGGATCAGTATTTGACTTATACTGATTTTGACGCAGTTTACACTGATTCCACCCGAGGCTAGAACCACAGGAGGATCCATACTTACTGTAGTAAAGTTCTCTGGACCACAATCTTTGCCTCTATATTTGCAGTCAAGCAACATTTCATCTATGTTGTGGCTAGTCCTCTGCACAAACTCCAGCATGTTGAAGGTCTTACTGGGGAAAAACTTGCTGTTGTCTGTGGGCTGCCCCAAAGCAGCCATGAAGTCATCAAAGTCCCCTTGCTCCACGCCCAAGAGCCCAGCCATCCAGAAGATGTCATTCCTACGGATCTGGGACCTTCGAAAGCTGTTGTAGTTGCAGAGGGTGATGGCTGGGAAGTACATGGAGGGGCTGTCCATTTCATCCAGAATGGTGACATGGGGGTACTGGTAGTACTCGATCACACGGTCGGCCACTTGGTACAGGAAGATGGAAAGGGAGGAGCAGAATGCAGCGGCCCAAAGCAGCCGTCGGATAGTCACTCCGCCAGGCAGGAAGATGTGGCTGAGGCCGTGGAGGGTACAGTTGGCCCCGAACACTGTAATGTCTGACGGCGGACGTGGCGCTTCCTCCTCTGGGGCTCCCATTGTCACCAAAGAGTTTCCAAGTTAAGCTCTGTGATTGCAGGATGTTGTCTTGCTGCAGTGGCGCTGAGTATTGGTGCTAACAGGGAGGTTCACCTAAACTAAATGTACAAGGGAGACTGGAGGAGACAGGGTCTAGTTTCCTCTTTGCACCCGAGGGAGTGGAAAGGGTTGGATATTTGGAGCTGGGAAGTAACGATGGACTGTTGTATCAACCAATCCTCATTGAGATCTTAGAGGGCACATTGGATTCACGAGATCCGGTTTCATTTGGGAAGTAAGAGCTGGATGGATCAGACAGGAATACAGCAGAGAGGCAAAAATGAAAACTGAAGCAAATTCAATTTAGTGACCTCTAAGGCACCCAAATTATTTTCTCTTTTGTAGCATTCATTTATCCAGGGAAGGTTTTTGGACACACATCTGTGTCACTGTGTGAATTATAGCTTTTAGCTCCATCATGAAGGACTACAAGAATACAATGCTATTTTATGGGGTGAAGAAAACTGTGACCCAATCAAAACCCACTGAAGACGTGGTCACAGTTAAAAACAAGATAATTCCTGAAAAGTTAACATTTTGCAGATACAAAATATCAGCAATTCCCAATAAGCATCACATTTACTTACAGCAGCACACACAATGCTCGAGCCGCCATGTACGACCACAATAATCTATCGTTAGCCACTGAGAAGCCACACTGGGGGAATGGTTTAGTGCTTTCCTTAATGAAACCTTAACAGACATTGTTGTGAAAGACCGGAGTATTACTCATTCATGGTTCCCATTAGGCTTATTGCAGCTCGTGACAGGATTCAAACCTGGCACGCTTCTTACCCTTCTCACATTTATAATCTTTAGGCTACCATCATCTCTCCTGAACTTGTAGATTTCTTGTAACACATAATACAATGACATAAGTCACTCAGGAGAGTCAAAGTGGGCATTCATCTACTGTATATATTCTCAATAACCTCTTTAAAACCATTAAAAGGGTCAAAAAATACATTACGTTCTGGTCAATACAACCATAGCTGATCCCTTAAGTCTGCAGCAAGCATCATCTTCTGTCTTGCTGCAGCCTCCCTATCATGTGTTTTTTTTAACAGCATCAATTATTAATGTGTTCTCCTGCATACATTTCAACTCATGGACAGAGGTGTATGTTCTCAGAATGCAGGCCTGAGGTAATTCACAGTCTGTCCTGATAATCATCAGTCTCGACTGAAATTTATTTGCTCGAAGCAGCATTCATTTAAATTGAAGTTAATAAGTAAACTGATGTAAGGAGCGAAGCAAACACCTCATCCACACCTCTTTATGCCTGTCCGGACTTATAACCCATGCTCTCCTGTTTGTCTCAGCTTTCTTTACCCACTCAACAATCTTTCATCATCCAACCCGCTTACATACATCCCCTTATCTAACCTTCTGCATCTATTCCTAGTCCCATCCGCCTCTATCTGTCTCCTCTCTAAATCAGTACTGTGCATTCCTCTCTCAGCTTCTTGTCAGTCAGTTACACAAGTTTGTTGAGACCAAAAACAGAGCTAAAACAAAGTGACTATTGGACTTGCAGTCTCCAGCTTGCCACAAACAGACTCCAAATGAATGAAAATGTTGCTGCATAACTGCTGGATGTGCAACTGTTTGCTAACAAGATCACCATGTCCCATTAAAAGGTGATGGCATGTTGATGTTGTGTTCACAGCTTGTTTCTGCTGCCCCTAAGTGGCCAGTTATTGTGGGTTTAAGCTACGTTAGGTCTCAATAGAGAACACAGTGAACTTGAGGGAGCAATTGATGTGCAATGCATTTCATGCATCAACATTAACACGTCCAGTAGACATGGAGCAATATTAGCGTGCATTTGGAGTCATGTCTCTGTTTCCCTGATGAATGTGATTCCACTCTCCTTTTAGCTCTGATTTGGCATTCACCAACTCCTGAGGGAAATACCTGGCTGTTAAACTGCTAAATGCTTCTGTTTGTCCAAAAGCTAATCACTAACTTTGTCTGTTTGATGTTTGATGCTAGGCAGGCGTAGCACACAGTGTTTTGTTTTGTTTTTAGAGATTTCTTTTATTGAAAACAGCTGTCAGGTTAATGGGAGTGATGAGGGTGAAGGTTAGTGGCTGTAAAACAATGGGCTGAAAGATGCTAAAATGCTCCAGAGAGCTGAGGGAAACTGCAGGGTGAATAACTCTGCACGTTAATCACTGCAAACGCCCCCTTTCACATTACATGTTGTCTTTTCATCCATTGTTAATGGAAACATATTGATTGGAGCAGCTATAACAGCTCTAACATCACCAAAGGGGCTTTCATTGTATGTTTGCACTAAACACTGACTCAGCATACATACATACTTAATAATGCATACATACTGTACATATTTTCACAATTGCCACTTGTATTGTTGTTTGACAGGCATTTATTTAGTAAAAATAAAAAAACAGCACTGCACTGCCAAGACTGCACTATGTTCTGACTTTGTATGCATAGTGACAATATTGTCACTGCAAAATATGCAACACATTTTTCATTCAAGTAAGACCAGTGCTGTAATGAGGAAATAATGAAAAAAAATGCAATATCCCACATTGCTGATAAATCTTTTCCTGGATCTGCAACAAAAATAAATCACTTGTTCCTTGGCTGACGTCCTACTGTAACTCCACCAAATCTCATTAAAATCTGTTTACTATTCGAGATAACCTAATAAACTAAACAGACAAGCACCCAGAGAAACACTAACCTCCTTGGCAGTTGTAGTAACTTTAAGAAAAAGTTCAGAAAACGCAAACCTTATGCCAAAGCTGCCGAGTACCTCTGCTGAGTATTTCGGCCAGCGCTGCATGGCAAAAACACAAAGGCAGCCAAATCTGAAAGATGATGTCTGAGTTGACTTTAAAGATAATGTTTAAAAGAAATCCCAAACCACAGCGACCTCTCCCTCGGCGAACATGTCAAATGACTGAGAGAAAAGTCATTTAGACAATGTCAGGTTTTGCAAAGACACATCAAAACTGCAGAAGTTCAGACACAGTGCAACTTAAAGAATGTGCAGCTTCAGTCTTTATCTTCTTTCATGCACTGTTTGTAAAAGCATTGAGTGGTTCTACTTGTTTAAGTTTAAGTAAATTAATTCAAAAGCTCTTCACAATTAACTGAGCACTGATGCCCTGGGAGTGCCATCTTGGTACTCTCTGTCACCAATCTGTCACTAGAGCAAATGGAGAAGAGGTCAAAGCACATTTCTGTAATTAATAGGTGCTCTCTGAGCAAAGTGCAAGCTGCAAATCAATCAATACACTGTGGAGTTTTTCCAGATGCTTTAAGTTAGGTGTACTGGTTGTACTGATAATGCCCTGCCGTAAGAAATCAGCAATTCAGTACATCGTGGCTTCTCTGTGGCTTGGAAACACTTTCTTTCACTCTACAGTGAGAAGAAGCCGAGGCTGCATTCACACGTGTCAAGATCACTGATATCTTCAGAGACTAAGTGCTCTTTCTCGTCAGCCACTTTGTATCCTGACTGTGTGGAGAATGTCAGAGTTAGTCTGCTGTATCTGATGGAGGACATGTTACGGATGGCTACAAAAAATGTCATTTTCATAACGCTGAAAGGTCATTTAAATCCTGTGTGGAGGAAAAAGGTTTCAACCCGTCCCTCTGCTCCTCAAATTCTAATTACCTCCCCTCTCGTTTGGTCGACCCGAGAGCATCTCATTAACCACCCAGCCATCAAAATGTTGAGTTTACAAGTAGGATAAAGAGTTCTTGACTATTTTGGTTTTGCATGTTGTTTTTCTGTGACACAAAGATTGTTGGGCCTCCTCCAAAGGAAGGTCAGAGGTCAAGAACAGAACAGTGTCCTGCGCAACGACACTTCACGTCACAGAGACTTTATCCAACTGTCTCACAACTCACAGTCTTTCCTAATCTCTTTCACCACATGTAGAGAGGGCCTTTCATCTATTTCCACAATCAAAACAGAGAGAAGGAGCCAAGTCTGAAAGTGCTGAGCTGACATATTAATGTAATGACAGACCCATTTCACATCAATAAGCCTTACTGAGATAATGATGAACAACGAGGCAAATAAACTCATTAAAATTAGTTGCTGGGATTGACTTCAAAACAGGATGCTGGGATTGACTTCAAAACATTTCAAACGTCTAGATCCTATACTCTTCAGTGTCAAGATTCAAGATCTAAATGAAGAATAAATAAAAAATAATGAAAAATCGTGAGCATTAAAGTTAATTCGTAAGTTAAGGTCCACTTACTAGCTTTGTCTGGAGCTTTTAACCACTTTCAATCACATCAAACTGAGTCGATAAAATGTAAGAAATGTCCATTACAGTTACCTAAGGGCCAAGGCAGGGTCAACTTGTTTGTTTTGACAGGAACAGTCCAAAGATATTCAATTTAATATCATAGAAGGCTCAGAATACCACCAAATATTGATGTTTAAGAGCCTGGAAAAAGTAAATGTGTTTGGCTTATTTAGCTTAAAAGCAGACTTCAAGGATCAATCAACAGAAACTAATTAATTAATTGACTCGCCGTTTAAGTTCTAGTTGAAAGCACCAGAAAAGCTAGAACATAACCCTTTAATTAAGACTTTTTTTTGTCAAAGACAGTAATGTTGTTGATTGCCTGGGACTTGCAACTTCATATTTGTGACAAAATTTAACTGTAAACGTAAATTATGTCCACAAACAAAACCACTCTTCATAAACACCACTAAATACTTACTAAGAAAACATCTCTTTTCACCAGCAATCGAGCCTCCAATGTTTCATAAAAGTCCTTCTTGGTATCACAAATTTGTAACTTGTATGACTCGTATTACAAATTTAGATTTACATCTTTTCATTCGATACTCGTGCAAAATCTGGGACTTCAGTGAATGTAGACTGCAGCTGGTTTCTCTCTTATGGCAAGCAGGAAATGGGCACAAATAATGAGGAAATTCAATATTTCAGTATTGACCCTAACACACGAGAATCCTTGATAAATTGGGTATCATTACAGCAAAGGGAAGATGCTATGGCTGTTGTTTGCACAGCAGTGGTGTAAATTCTGTGGATTTGCTTCACAAGGAGTAGGGTCTATAACTTTTTATGTCAGAATCCCTCCTCAGTTTGATTTAATGCCTAATTCCATGCTGACAGTTATTCATCAGGCACAAGCAGAGGGCTTCATACAGCTGCCAAAGTAATCACACAGAGTATAAAAGGCAGAAAAGCTTCATTCTGGGTACTTCAAAGGACCTTTCAAAAATTAATTTCTGTCCATCTAAGACAGCAATTAGCTTTAAGTACAGTTAAGGGGAATAAAAGGTGACTTTTCCCCCATCCATTTCAGAGAGCGGGTTTGGAAACAACACTCTTGAGAAGAAAATCTTATCTAGAACGACATTCACATATCATCCCTGTCCTCACAGACTGCAGAGACCTTGAATGTTCAAAGACAGAACTTTTCAGAAATATATAAAACTTTTCCAGGTTTGTCTTGGTGTCAGGGGACATTGCTGAAGCACCTTTTTCACAGAGGAACCAATATTATACGATTTTGGACATCTCAGTCCAATGTCAAATATTTTCTGTGCCAAAAATAGAGACAAGTTGGTTAAGGCTCTAATCTGTGATGTCATTAGGAGACAGACCTTTAAGTAGGAGGAATCACCCACTACTCCACCTTGAAGACAGCGTAAGAATAACTCTTCTTCTACGGAAGCACTTTAATGCTCTGATCGCTGAAGATGGAACTTAAGAAATGTCCACCTTAAAATGTAATTAATGGTTACTGTTACCAGTACCTTGAATGATCTTTGACTTGTGATAATGAACACTTTTCCCCTGGACTCACCAGACAATAAAGGTTCTGAATTTGCTGACTTAGTAAAATTTTATTATACAGCCTTGTTGGAGCTTTTATTTCCAAATCACAGCCGTTTCCTTTTAGAATTTGTTGCTTTGGACCAAAGCACATGTCAGTTACAATGTCAGCGACCAGTGTCAGGGTACAGCCACAGTGTCGCCTACTGTACTTAACAGAATAATATCAGGAAATCCAACTTGATGAAACACAGATAACAGTCTCTGTGTTGCCCCTAGGTTTGATAGAAATGTCTCTCTATATATAAATGACAGTAATCTTGGCTAAGTTCTCCAAGGTCACAAAAACAACACATGTGAGCGCCGGTTCACAGCCAATTTGAGGACAGAGTGGCTGGGCTGTAGCACAACATCGAGTCCAAGACTTGTATTTCTTGCCTTGTAAATGATAAAAGATAATGTCCACTGAAATGTAACATCCCAACAGACTCAAGGTCCCTATGCCTCATTCAAACAATCATTTTACAGTAATAACCAACTTTCCCAATATTACAGGTATCAAGATGGAATCACACTGCAAAATGGAGCAACTACAGGTTGACCCACTGCTTACAATGTGTTGCTTACAAGAATGACAAACCTCATACATCAAAGCAATGCTAGGAAGCATTACAATATACAATTGATACCAAAGGAAGCAAAGGTACAGCAAGAGGTAGGTACATTATTGCCTCATACTTTCTCTGGATAGTGTCTTGCTATTTATTAGATTGCTAAAATAACATTTTGATCTTTCACCTCTTGCAGCTGAAAAAGTCCCCATACCAATCAACACCAGAATCTTTGAGAAAATAGCAGAAATGTAGAGGATCTTGATTAGTGCGAGTCTCACTCTACAACAGAGGTAATAGAACAGGAGGATGAGCGTGAAAGTCAGTTCTTATCTTGACCTTGGAATGGTGAACCCCCTGTCATGGTGAGACCTAAGTTTCATACTTGGGTTAAATGATGACACCTGAGCCATCTCCTTGACAACTGATCAGAATCTGCACAGCATCTGCTGATGAAGACTGTCAGACGCAACTGCAGAAAAAGCTAGCGAGTGAGCCTTGATTCAAAAGCAAGGAGTATTTAACATAAAACTCTTCTATTCTCCCTCTGCTTATAAAGCGTGCCATGAATGAAGTCTTTGTTGTGATGCTGATTGATGGAATCCATTAGATCTTTTATCACTAATCATCATAGCTAAGTAGTCCCTTTAGTCCCTTTAGTCAATTTAAAATTTTGGGGAGGAATGCTGATATTATTAAATAGACTACAGTATTTAGGTAGCTCTACAGTACATTGTCCTCCCTGCTTGCCCTGACTTTGCACTGCTGTACAAAGTCAGATAACTGGATTAGCAATGACAGTCTAAAGGAGGCCCTGGGCAGTTCTTGTCAATAAAGACTTACTCCCTCTCCTCATTTATGCCTGGGCGTAAAGTTTGCACTGAGAATGCAAGCTTGCTTCCGATTCCCTCCCACAGCCATTAATTACAGTGGCTATAAATTGCTTCGGACCAATTAATAAACTACTAGAGGGAGCTTGATTGTTTTGATAGCTGTCTGAAAGACGTCTGGAAAATGAAACAGAGGAAGAAGGCAGAATAGCTGCAAGGAGTGTGACAGCCCTGTAGTGCTGCCTGGTCCTGTCGGCTTTCTTCTCCCTTAGGGAGATTGGCAGGAAGTCCATCAGAGGGATGGCTGACACCTGTGCTGGCTGGATCCTCAGCTTTATAAGCTGGTGGAGGCAGTCAGTCACTCTCTCCCTCCCATGGTATTTGGCTTGTTGATTTGGGTGCGTTTGCTTACTTCTTCAGTGCATCGCAAAACATGTCCCTCTGTGTCATTGCTTATAGAAAATAAACAACTGGACGTGACTACATTTCCTTCAGTTAAATAAAGACAAGACGGAGACATTTCTTTTTGGCAACAGGGAGAAATGACTTAAAAGTTAATACTTACCTTGATTCCAGGCTATAAAGACTAAAGGGCATGTTAGAAACCCTGATGTTTTAATGGATCCCAGCTTCCAAGCCACACTGAGGCAATCAGTAAATCATTCTTTTATTATCTAAAATATACAGTGAGAATTAGAAAGTTTCTATCCATACAGGATTTAAACATTTCTGATATGCATGAATATAATAGGCCCTATATGTCATTCGGAAGCAGCCAGCAAGTCAGGCCAACACTCAGACAGTAAAGTCGCATTTAGCTACTACACTAAATTTCTGTATTACATTTGTGCCTATTTATTACTGCACTAACTGCACTGAAATTCTAGTATAACCTTTTTTCCTTTCCAATACTTCATGTCTATTTTAATTTTATAATCTCATTTCATTATATTCCCATATATTTTATTTCCCTTTCATTGTCTTTTCAAACTGTTCTTTTCTTCTATTTTTTGAAAAGTGCTGCGCAAACCCTGCCTTGCCTACTCAGCCATGCGCTGCACGCACACTCCTGATGTTTCTTATTTACATATTTGAGATTATTTTTCTGTTTGGTTTAATAAACCTTTGAAAACTCATGTGAGGTCTCCTCCTCTGAACTGTGCTGTGACAGGGATGTGGTGTGCGAGCAACACACTGAAACCAATTACCTTTCTGTACATCTGACAGGCAATTTTAAGCTGAGACAAAATAAATGGGCACATAAGTCAGTTTGGCAATCAATGGCATTAAAGCCTGTATTTTTACTGATTGCAAGAATCCTTCCCTATTACATCTGATCGTTTGGTGTGGCGGAGAACTGTCATCGGGCTGCAGGGTTGAGTTAACTAATCAGGCTATCTTTGGCCTGTAATGGCTGTGTATAAAGCATGAGGAATTCAATTAAATTGGGCAAGTAAACATTCACTCAGCTACAACCTGTGACATTAATCCATAGGAACACCATGCAGAGCCCTACTTCCCTTATTCCCCTGGGATTAACTAAATCAGCCTTTCTGATGGTTAACCAAGCAGGACAGAAGCAAGTACACCAAGACTTATATAAAACATTTCATACACTACATCAATATTTTTTTAATGAATCAATAGTTTCTGAAACATGCATTGGAGAGGTTACCAATTATACACCAGAGAGACAATTGGCCACTTCTGGAGAAATAATCAACAGTACCTGACCTCTCCAGCTGTACCGTTGCTCGGTTATTACTTCACTTTTTTACAGCTTTTTCTGGCTTTCAACTCTCTGGGCAATGTGTACAGAACCTGTCTATAAAGCTACGTAAACTGTGAAGACCAACTTTTCATTTCAGCTGTGTTACTTCCCTGTTTTCAGAAAAAAAATTATTTTTGGCAGTTGCTACAACGCCATATGATTTTCTTTTTGATAGGGGAGGCTAACATACAGTACCGAGGCCCATTGTGTTGTGTGCATGTCTGTTCTCAGAGCAGATGTTCGTTTTTTTTCCCTCTTCGTCTGGGCCCTTTAGCAGACAGTGAAGTGAGAAGCTTCCATTATCATTTTCAGCTGCCTCCTTAACAAGCTCTCCTGTGTGCCTCTGAGCTATCTGCTACGCATCTCCACTGTTCATCCGCCAAGCGCTTGCTCCCGACACAGTCCCCACAAACTGTCTTTACCCCCCAGGTAGAACAGTGTTCAAGACCTTCAGTTGCATTGTCTGTGTATGCCTGGGAAAACCGTACCGATAGATCCTTGAGCTATGATGGCTAAATGCTTGTTGATATATCTGAAGACGCGCATTAAAAGGATTTGTGCTCCCAAGGGTGGACATTTGACATTTCTCCCAGTCAATTAGGTGATCTATTTGGATATGACAGAAACAAACTAAATGTAATGTCAGTGCACTGACACAGTGAAAATAGGATTTCAAAGAACCCTTTTGTGCCCTGATCCAATTAATAGAGGCTGGCAGCAGGTGGCAATGTTTATTTAAGCCAGAGATATTGTGGGAGTATTGTGGGAAAAATTATATTGTGTCTGAAACAGTGATTTGTTTTATCTCTTCATATGTTATAGAATGTTTTCTTCCTCTTGCAATTGTTATGAGATTAATTTAGGCTAGTTATAAGTTTATTTTCTGAGGTTGTAGTTTGCAGTGGTGTGGAGATTGCAAATGACCACTAACTACAACCTCAGTAATAAACATATAGTTGAATTAACACTCCTCCGAGACTTTTAACAGACTGTCCATTATAAGCTTCATCAATACTCCATACACCATGAATACAGCTGGCAGATCAACTTATAGTATTGCAAACACAATAATAAACCTAACCCAGCTGTATTACATACTAACAGCTTATGAGTCAACTCAGACCTGGGAAACAGGAGACTAATGAAGTGACGAATATTCTGCTGGTAAATCCTAATAACATTGTGTGAACACACACACACACACACACACACACACACACACACACACACACTGTATTCCATCATAGAGCAACTACTGAGCCACAAATCATTCTGTTAGCGTAGACAAACAAGCTATTTATCTATCCTAGTCCAGATCTGCTCCTGTCAGCAGAGGCGAGTCTCCAGATTAGGTCTCGGCGGAGACTTGTGAAGTCTGTGTTCTGTGAAATTTGATTTTTTCATTCTCATGGATGTCACATTCAGTCACTTTCATTTCAGAATGACTCAGGCCACCAAATTCAAACAAAATATATTCATGTGATTGCACAGTTAAGCATTAATTAATTATGGCCATCATTCATCTCATCTCTAAGAAAGCTGATTTATCTAATGTGAAGCAAACTTTATCCTCATTTCAATTATAATATTTGTGCCTAAGAGCAAAAAAACACAATAAGTAGTTAGACTAGTGGTCGCAGAATTTCTGACACCGGAGAATTTCAGTTTAATTTAAGTTCACTCGTGTGAGAGATTACAGTGGGTCTGGGTGGCTGTGAGAGGTGCTGGTACATGGCAGTGGAAGAGGACTTGGCTTCCCACCTATTACTCTCAAGCCTCCAAGACCAATAGCATACAGGAAGGGAAAACAAGCCTGTCCACCCATGATAAATGCTCTTAGGGCAAATCGGTGGGTGACAGAAAAGCCGGTGTCATGTGCTGCCATTTGTCCTCGTGAAAACAGTATATATTTTAAAGGACAATCATTTTTTCTGACACTGTGATCACAACCAGTGAACTGTGAGAGAAGGAAAAGAGAGTCGCGAGGTCTTGATGAGGTATATTAGCTACATCACTTTAAATCTACATCGATTTACCACTGTTATCAGGCAGTTAAGAGACAATTATGTGCATAACCATTGGTATCTATACAGTATATAGACTCCTTTGTACACAAAACAGATGATCAATCAGTTAGAACGTATACAAAGGCTGTTAATTTTAGTGATCAACTGGTCTTCTTTTCTCCTTGTACCCTTACACTGATTTTGCAGTTTGTGTTCAGCTGTGTGTCTTCAGGGTGAGAAGATAAACACAGGATTAGATGTATTTCAACACTGACTGGTCCAATGATGGGCACATTTTGATGGATCGGCGGGGATGACTTTGGTTTCAGGGCTGCAGCTTTTTAATTTGTGAAGGATCATTAGCTGGAGAAGGCTCCTGCTTGTAGCTCTCGGGGTGGGGGTGGGGAATCAAATAAATGCAACACAAAGAGGAACCTCTTCATCCATCTACTTGCTGTTGTATGTGCTATCGCAGCTGGTGAGAAGAGGATATTATTTGTGCATTACAATGCGACTTGAAACATCGCTGTAGACTTTAAGCTGCGCGTGGTGGGTCTTAGCGTGAAAACTACCTTTCTGTGTGAATTATGTGGCTTTTGAAATACATAGGAATACCAAGTGAGCTCGAGTCAAGCACGATATATCCTGGACTTGTCATCCAATCTCCCTCCTACACACACAGCAATGTGTGTGGGCATGGAGTGTCAGGCTGGGGTCTCACTTTCTGCCGCAGTCACTATGTAAAGTAAATTCATATATGCAAAGAGTGTACACACAACTGGTTCAGATTTGCCCACAGGGTAAAAATAGATGTTTGCAACTTGCCCACTTTCCACCACTAACATGATTTGGGCTTCATCATCAGATTTATTTCCGACTGAAATATAATTTCATAATGAGAATTTACCTGGAGTACAGTACTCACAAAGATCAGACATGATAACATGGGGGCTAATGATAATGTTCAGTACATTTTCTGTGATTTTGCAATTCACTCCTCTGCCTGCCTCAGAGAAAAACCCTCACTTGGGCACAAATACTATAATTTTCATACAATTCTCACACCCCAAGGTGCTGTTTTCTATGGCTAAGTGGGGGTTAAATAAGCATTTTCCTTATGCCTCCTGCGGAGAATAAACACTCTGCAGCAGTGTTTTTTATCCTCAAGCCCACTCATATGGTGCCTTTTGATTTCCTCCTAAATCAATTGAAAGGAAACAATACAATCAAGTGCCTGAGGCATACCACTCATGCTATTGAACACATGTCTACATCGTGATTGCTCCAGTAGTTTGAGTATAATCATACAATCACCATATAATCATCCTGTTTTTATTTTATTTTTACAGCTACTGAAAAGGAATAAATAAAAACATACCTGATGTTCATAGCTTATAAAATATACATAAAAATATATAAACATTGCACAATTTACAATTTGACTTCATTCATATTTATTACTGATCAATTTTTACTTACAAGAAAAGAATATTTTTACTAGAGAAGGAGGATATGTCATGAAACCAAACTAATAAAACTGTATGTTGTATTAAAAACACCAATACAGTAATGACTAATGCAATGGCTCCAATATCACCTAAGGCAGCAAAAAAGAAAGGTTAAGGAATATTTGTGCATGACTGAATTCATTTACTGTATACCCCCCTTTAAAGAAAGGGTGATGAGGCGGTTAGCTAATTAGCATGAGGCATTTCTTGTTATTAATTGTAGGGAGGTATTCGTTCGCCACCCATGTCATGTAGTTTTGCCATCGTGCCATCACTGTAAAAGCTTGGTTATAAAACCGAGCAGGCTATTTATAGAAACATGTCGATGAGCAGTTTGGTGATTTGAAACAGCACAGTGCAGGGGCCTTTGGAGGAGATTTAATACAGTTGTTTCTAAAGGATTTTCTCTGCAAAGGAAAAGGGGAGGGATTTGCTGTGTCAGTCATATTAGGAGTAAATTGAAAAAAATGATGGCGAGGAAAAGGTACTTAAGTGAAAAGATGTATGGATGAGTTGTAATCTTTAATGGCTTTGGCCCCTATGACCACTTTTTACAGTACGCAGAGTCTACATATGATGAGACATAATTAAGCTTTAAAGACAAGGTGCCTAAGCAGTTGTGACATAGAGACTGTTGTTTTTAAATTAGATAGATAGATGTACCCCCTGTGTACATTATATTGTTTATCTTTGCACCAACCGATCGAAGGTTATTAATAAAAGCACAACTTACGACATATCTGTTGCTGGTGGCACAGTAAATCTCAGAGGGTTTAGGATCTTTCTAATCATATTCTTAATATGTTCACACTTTCAACAACAAATTGAAAAGCTTGGTAGATATAAACAATTTAAAGTATTTTCAGAAATGTTTCGGTCCATGACCTACTGATTCTTACAATGAGGTAAATTAGATATATTCATGGGGAGGAATGTTCCCCCTAGTCGATAACACTTCCATCGCTAAGTGATTATGCAAAATTCATGATTCATTAAATTAACAGCACAATTTTCATTGCTCTTTGTATTTGCCATAAACTGCCAGTTCTCCCGTTTACATGTCCTGAACTTATCAAGTTTCTGTTGTTATCTTTCATTTCTCCAGGCATCCATGTAATGAGCATCTAATCTTGTCATCATTAGCTTAATTATGGTTAACAGTACGATCATGCCCACCTGGAAATGGATGGATTGTATCATGTTGGTAGATAACTTGTCACAATCGTGTGATTGCATGACTCTAACAGTACAAAGTCTCACAAGACTAACAATTATCTTCTGGAAGATTAAATATCCAACACAAGGTATCCATCTCATAGGCCTTCTGTGCAGTGAGCCCCATGACTCCCACTGCCCCAGCATGTTTTATCATATGTGTGATATTTCATTGGATGATGGCTGGTGTAGATTATTTGCAGAGTTATAGAGAGATAGTGTTGCCCTAGCAAACAGACAGAAGACCACTGTCTCAGAGGATCACCGCTCGGTTAACCATCCTTTTGGTTAACTGTACAAAGGAGCATGCAAAATGCATTCAGCTGCTGTTGCATACACATCTCACCTCATTCGCTTGGCTAAACTTTGACTTGTGACACGTTTGACTCACCAGTGCTCAACAAATACTAGAGTCGGCACAAATGATCTCTCACTCTCACCAAACTTAAAATGGAGAAACCGCCACAAAACACTGCCAGAGTGTGACTGCATGCTCTGTCGCGCTGCACCTCTTTTCAAATTATAATCTCAAACAAGGGTTACATATGTTACTACGCTTCTATGAATTTTGGATGACAGGTAACAGACAATATATAATAGCTGGATTTCCACCATCTGTAGCAGTCAAAAGGAATGTAACAGAACTCTTCACACCGAAGACTGATTTCAGTTTTTATATATATTGATGGGGTACGTTGCCGAGATTGGAGACGTAAAACACAAGGCAGCACCACAAGTTTTTCACAGATTTTCTTTGGTCTGGATATAGAATTACGTGACTTTGTATGGAAAAAGGCAAAGAACTGCCATTGTAATGAACTACTAATTATAGACTGGGACAATTATTAATTGATGGTATAATAATAGCACTGTAATTTACTTTAAAAACATCTGTCTATGTGCTGGAGAATCATAAAACACAAAACAGGAGGGTAAGATTATCCGTAACAGGACATGATCTAACTACTTGATTGGACTACAACAAATATTTGTCAGCTGTTGGGTTGTAGGGTTGTGCCTGTCCTGGCCAGCAATCATTAGCTGCCGATTTTTCCAAGTTTTGCAGTTAGTTGAATGAAATTCTTTTCTAATGCAAGCTCAGATCACCGTTGGGAGGCACAAAACAGGACCTTCTTCATATTGAGTGCAATAGGTTGGGTGCAATATATTGCAGGTTATCTAAAAATAGTTCTAATGCATTTTTTTCTTTCTTCACTGAGACATTTCTCTCTCTTTTGTTCTATTATGTGCTTAGATATCTAGTTACACATAAAATAATAGATGTAATATTTGGGCAAATTCCTTAAAAAGCTGTTATAGATATTATATCAATACAGTGGATATAAGGTAGTTGGCGCTGTAAGTGAAACATAATGGTAATTGTGCATGTTTGCATGTTTTTTTAGATTTACAAATCACAAACATTAAAGGTCCTAAACTCTACTCATTCATCCATTCCAGTACAAATCATTTTAAAAGTTTAGGCATCCTGACACTTCATTATGCCATTACTGTTTTATTTAAATAAAAATACCATCTCTAGGTAATGTTTTTCGATACCCTGCATTAAGAAAGCTTGTTTGAACAGTTGAGCCTAAATATGCAATCGATCATGTTCTGCGCAGTTCGTATGTCAATTTCTGTCTGTGTACCTGGATAACGGCTGCCTCTCTGAAATGCTTCATCAGAGAACTCTCTCACTCTGGCACCTGATGCAGGGACATTTGTCTGCTTTCTCTCCCCCATTCTCTGATCGTTTTATCTCTTCGTGCTCTTTTGGGGATGACGTTTATGTGTTTTAGAAGGTTCTTCATATTGCCACAATATCATACAGACTTTTGAAACAATATTACATTTTGCTTCATAACGGTTGAGTAAAGTATCTCCAAATGATGCCTCACTTTCTTTCCACCATTTCTTTTGTCTGACTTTATCTGTCTGTGCGTTTCTCAGAGGGACTGTGATTATTCTCATTACAGGCAGTGCTGTCAAGAGCAGTAAGGTCATTACAAACAATTCATAGAGTAGAATGTAAAGTTCTGATGCAAATCCTCTTGATATAGGAGATTACATTTTATGTAAATCAGCAACTCATCCTCGAGCTTTCACTTAATGAGGACCAGAGCAGCTTCTGTATCCTGAGGTTTTGACTCAATACAATTATTTGGCCTTTGCATAGCTAATAAATACACACAAATTGAATACATATCAGTACAAACATATATATATATATACATATTCAGGAAAATACTGTGGAGAGCATTGCTGTTATTTAAACCTCATTACAGTCATTATTTCAGCAGCACCAGTGAATTGTTTTTTGAGCCCTTCCTAATTATGAGGCTGGTCTCGTCGCGTCTTGCCGACTCTCTCAGCATTCATGATTGAAGGTTCAGCAAAGAATGGAAGCACATTTTCTGATACAACCTAATATGGTGCATCCATTTGTTCCTTTGTATTGAGGAAGAGCAGTGGTTTAATCAGGTCTGTTGTAATTAAATGTTGAAATTTAACATTTCGAGTCATGCAAAAAGAAGAAGAAGAAGAAGAAGAAGAAGAAGCAGCAGCAGAATATCATTTGTTTTTCTTTTGGCTAGAACTAGATCTACAGAAAAGCAAAGGTCCTGCTTCAGTGGAGCAGAAATCTTAAGCCGGGAAGTTCTTTTGCATTCCAATTTTTGCTGCAGACATACATTTCTGGAATTTTCCACTGCGCCACACTCTGATTTAAATGCAAAGCTCCAAACAAAGTCATTTAATCTAAAATGACAACTTAATATTAATACATGGGCATTAGAAATAAGCTTGCAGTATTGACGTGTCCATACCTGAGGTTTACTAATGTGTCTGTGGACCTGAAAAGTCCTGCTATCTAATCATCGAGCTTGTGTTTTGCCTTTTATTTGTTTTAAATGGTTATCTAGATTAGAATTTTCTTAATTTGATAAAAACTACATTGGTGCAGGACTAACAGCCAAAAATCCATCAAACGATTTTACATTTTATATTGAATTTGGACTGACAAAACAATATCAATATCAATATTTTCAAAGACAAACTTTTGATTATTTTACAATGACTTGATGAATCAGATTAATTAATAATAAAAAATAAGGTGAGACAGCTGTATTAACAATGACTTGCAGGGCTTTTAAGGATTGTACTTTACGTGTCCTAATGTATGTATCTGACGAATTAAACAAGAGTACTTAATAAGACAAAAGGTAAAACGATTCACAATCACTGACGATAGCAATCACATAACGGATACACATGGGCTGCAATGAAGAATATAAAGTGAAGATTTACAGGTGGCTTCCACGAGAGAAATCACTTGTCAAACGGTGACATGTGACATAGCAGCTCTTCTGTGATGTTGATGAGTGCTGAATCATATGCTGTGTATGAGGTGGCCTCTGAAGCTGTTGAACAGAAAATTCTGTTGATCAGGTGTTTGAGTTAAAATATGCTGAGGGAAAAAATATCAGTGAGGAGGAGGAGGATGATTCAACGCACCTTCCAGGGTAATGAAGCCCATGCACAAATACAGGTCTTGACATGCAAATGAAGATGATCAGGGACATTCTGTCTGATTATAAATTGGTATTTTTCCCTGTGCCGTCATGGATTCACCACCTCTTTTAGAAGCAAACTAAATATCCTTCCCACTCTACTGTCATACATCCCGGGCCGGACGCTCCATCTTCATTCCTGCAATGTTACGTGTAATGAAATTAAATTGACAGAATTTGATTAAACAATGTCCTTTATCACAGATTCTGTTAACTTGATGTCTTTCAGTTTAGGTTGAGTGGAACATGTCTCATAATGTCAACAGCGCTGCTGACTAACTTTTTCAGTAGGAGCACCAGTGCCCCTTACTAAAGCCTGACCAATACTGGATTTTTGAGGCTGATACTAATGTTGATACAAGAGAGCTGAAAAAAAAATCTGATAATGATACAGAGGCTGACTGGCCTGACACAAGCCAATGTATCTACTCCTTACCTCAAAGTTTAAGCGCACCACTTCAAAGTGATTACCAAGTATCTAAATACTGGATCTATAGTAAATACAGTAGGTGCAGTTCAGTACAAAACATAAAGTTGCTTGTTCCCACTGCTGTACACCTCTCGGTCTCCTTTATCGGGCAAGTGACTACTTTTGGTAATTTCCACACATGTTAGATATCACGCCCTACAGGAAAATGAAAAATGTTACAAAAGAAATAAAGTATTGTTATGCTCTCCAATAACAGCCTAAGGTTGATTTTTTGAATTTCAAATATTTCCAAAGTATAACCCTTTATAGGGCACTCGTTGAAATACTTTGAGTGCCCTATAAAGGGTTAAGAAGGAGGAGTGAGCAGTTCTCTTCCACCTGATTTTGGCTGCGATTAGATGCTTTTTTTCTCAAAGTTTCAGATCTTTCCTCAATTAAAACAGTGTCAGAAATTCTAAGTGAAACAGCACACAGATATTCATTTTAACCTTACTCTAGCTTTATGAACTGTGAGTGTGATTTGAACACAGATCTGTCCCTAAAATGGTCCAGAGCCTGGATTGTCCATCTAAAAGAGGAAGAACTCTGAGCTGTAATAATGCTTTCTTTACCCTGAGGATGGAGAAGTTTGTATTAGTTACACTAACTTTCACTGCTGAGTGCCATGGCAAGCAACAAGAAGAGTTTGCAATGTCACACTGATGTGCAGCTCCATACAGAAAATGAAGGGTAAAAATACAGAGAAGGTGGCTAAGAGGATTTTCTAGTGTTCTGGGTACATTTTCTGGTTAGAACTGATGGTGCTGCAATGGCAAACTGTACGTAAAGATGTAAATGTAAAGCTTATTTGGATGCAAATGCAAACAAACATTTGCCAAGTCTTCAAAATCAGCCTCATGTAATGCCAAAGGAGCAGTTCCACATTGCATAAAAGATTAGGAGTCTTTGTTTTTCCAGGATGTTCATAGTCAAGAACGTGTCTTAACTGTCACAGTGAGGTTCAACTCAAACTTATTACAAGTCAATGAGCTCCTGAGTTTAATATTTTTCAAGCATTAAATTAACAAAATATAATATATATAATGTGAATCTCAAGTTGGAATCTTTGATTCCCATTATCAAAATATAAGCATATGCTACTAAAAGGCAGAAATGGTACTGTACAGCACCACACTTTGATCTTAAAAAATGAACTCCAGCCAAGGGAAAATGTTTTTCTTTAACACGTTGTATGCTTTAAAGTTATATTAATGTAAGAGATGGCCTTCCAAAAAAGGGCCCACCATACATGCATTGATAGAGGCCAGGGTTGTGGTCAGGTAGCAGGTACAGACTAAAAATGAGTAGATGTATCTACTGTAGACCGACGTCAGTAAGGCATAAAATGAGCCATCCCTCAAAGGCGTCTTTAGCCGTATGCAGCAGGTACCTCTATTTCTCACTGCACAACACAAGCCTTCTTATAGTGGCTCCATAGAAACTGTGCACTAACCTACACATATTAACAAAAGTGGTCTTATGTTCATTATTGTCAAACAACAATCATCACCTTCCTACGGTTGGTGTTGGATAGTATTTTATAAAATGTGAATCCTTTATCGAATCTACTTACGTAATCACTTTTAGCTTGCAACTAAAAATGCAAATATTTGTAACCAGCTTTCATCAGCTTAGAAGGTAAAAACAGCGCAGTTTTCAGCTGCAGCCTATTTAATGTTAACAATCTACTGAAAACGAGATGAACGGTATTAGATATGATCACATACGCTGTCACTCTGTTGGTGTGTAGGAGGACTGAGATCTTCCTTCTTTGCACTCCCTCACTTTAAGTTTCTTAAAAGTGAATCTATATTCTAGCGGGGTATCATAAAAAAGACTAACCTGGGGTGGAAAACGGCTCAGTAAATCCTGCCATTTCCCTAAAGCCGAGCCACCAAAACAACCCCTTCAAGTCATAATAAGGAGGAAAAATGTGATGGGAAACAAGTGCAAAGCCGCTGTGTGAGCGGGGAACACGGGCCAGCTGCTCACTAGATCAGCTTCAGCAGGGGTATCTCACTCCATCACCACTGCATCAGTGAACACATCACATAGCCTAGACAGAGAGAGGCTGCATCAATCAAACACCACGCCACGGGGAACTCAGGCTTTCAGCCCCTCGAGGAAAACTTTGGAGACAGTGTCGAAATGCAACAAAATATCAACAAATGAGCCTTGGGTTAGAGCACATTTTGAGTGTAGAAAAATCTGCAGACTCCCTGCTGATACAGATGGGTGCACTTCCTTCCCATTCTTAATCCATGCTTAAACAACTAGGTACACTCAGAAGGAGAAAAAACGAAATACCCAGAGAGAAGGTGGGAACCAAAAGGAAGAGAGAAGGGAAGAAGCTGTAGAACAAACAAGCCCTGGTTTATTTCCAACAGGCTTCAGTGCACTGAATCAAGCTTATTTGTTTGGATCTATCACAGCAACAAATGGCTGATGAGGAAAACAATCTGATAAACAGGGATAACAGATACAGCTGCCTGATTTTTTTTTTCAGTAGTAGACAGACAGACAGAAATCTTCTAAGTGAAGACGGTGTCAGGTGAAGCTGAAAGCACAGTACACAAAACATACATGTACCTCTAGCATCACAAAATATGATTGTGTAGGCTGCTTGGCTCTAGCTGTGAAGGAACTTGATACACTGCACACTACTCTTGTTAAAATAACTACAAAATGTGATTGTTTTTCTCCTTACTGTGAAGAAGGGAGCAACACACAGCAACGACTGCTTGTGCATTGATTTGGGGGGGGGGAAAGACACAATAAAAAAGAGTAGAGAGCTACATGCCAAGTGCGGAGGATAGAATGGTTAAGGAGACGTGAGCTGCATGTGTTGTTTGTTCTGCAGAGAGCTGGGGGTAAATTATAAAGGCAAAATAATCCAATCCAATCAAACCAGCAGGCTTCATCGTGCCTTTTGTGATGTTCGTAGTGCTGCAGAGCAAGTTTTCACTCCCAATTGTTGCCCACCGTTCTCCTTTTTAATGTTGCCTCAGTGCAAGAGCATTGTGTGCTTTCAGCTGACAAAATCAAGTATTTGGCTCAAAAGGTAGATCAGACTTCCTCTCTGCTCTGCTCAAATTTAACAGTTCCAGCGGGGTTTCTGATTTTATTTTGACGTAGTTTATTTTTTGCCTGCCTTAGCTATCAAAGTTGAACTGATATTTGAATTTGCTTTTTGTGTAAGGAAATGAAAAGTATTTTGTATTTTCTTATGAAGAGGATAAAACTGGTGTTTGGAGATATTTATTGAAAAAACGGAAAACAAAAACAACGTCTAAGCCTCGAGGCGTTTCCCTCAGCAGTTGCTGACGGACAACTGCGAGTCGTGGTGTCAATTTCCGTGGTAGCCTACTGAGTGCAGCATGTCGTAATGTTTACACTACGAAGGATGATGCAAGATGTTTTCCCCCCTTTTCATATCATTAGTTATTTAAGCTGTCCGTCCTTTCACATCATTTAATATTTGGGTGCATCCATCTTGCTGTTAGGTTTGTTTCCCGCTCCCAGAGTAGAAGTTAGTTAGCCTAGCTTACCACTGGTGCTGCTGATTTCCTGCACCCTCAGTTCTGTGTTCTTCCTTCATTATACAAAGGAACAGAGTCGGTCTAGAAAGCACTTTCTTTCATGGGTGCAGTTGTAGTGATGACAAATGACCAAACCTCATAGCAATTACTGTCAACTAACCTCAGTTCTTCCTACATTCACTCATGACGGATGGAGCAAGGCAATGGCTAACCCTAACCCTAATAAAGTCTGCCCCAAGCTGGGTAACTGCCTGAGTGGCCAGACTGAAGCCATATAACAAACAATCTTTAGTACCAACCCACACAGAAATTACACCAATCAAATCATAGTGCCAACATCATCAGTTGGTATCAAAAATACAGTATATACAGTAAACAGTTATGTAATATACCGTAAATGTTAAATGTAGTTAAATATCTTATTTTTTGCCATACTCCTTGGGATTGTTGTTCCAAAATGCATATAAAACATTTTAAGAATATTGGAATTTAGTCGGTAAAGATATTCACCACTTCAAAGAAGAAACGGAAAATCGTGATCTCTGTGGTTCATCAGGACCCACCTTCTGTCACTACATAGGGCAAGCAGCAAAATGATAAATGGGGGCCAATCAGAATAAGATGCCAGTTGCTTCATTTTCAGTACAAAGGTAGTCAGCTGGGACCTATTACCGCATGAGTACCATTTACCAAATCAAGACATATTGTGTGTTTGTCAGTTATGTATCTTAATAAGCTACGTAAAAGCATTAAATATAGTGCATTGCCATTCAAACAGACTGTGGGAATATGTAGGAGTACGATGTCCCTGAGCATAGAGATTTTGTCAAAGCCAGTTGAATAATAACAGCAACTCACCAAGATCCTCTGTTATTATGCTCCTCTACTGTTCCAAAAGAAAATTCTTATCTTTCTCAAAAGATACAGACAAAATGCTCCCTAAGAAGGTCTGAGTTCATATTGAACTGGGCTCAAATTTAACCAAGTTTCAAACATCAAAGGAGTTTTGGCATATATCCCTTACCCCCGTCATTTATGCACACGCATGCGCACACAGAGACACACACACACACACACACACACACACACGAACACCAACACCAACACGGCCTCATAAAATAATTAAAGCAGATAATAACAGTACAGGGCTGAATGCTAAATTACGTCCCTCTTTTATTTTGCAAAGACCAGCCGAGCTTCCTTTTAACTCCCAGAGAGAAAAAAGCAAAGGTTCAAAACCTTCTGATGGGAACTTAAAGGACAGGTTAGAGTTTAAATTAGGCTGTGACACGTTTCATGGTATGTGTGTGTTTGATATGATTTCTATGCTGCGTGCATATATGTGTGGGAGGCTGCGTTGTGTATTTGTGTGTCTGTCTCTGTGTGTACAAATGAGTGGGTGGATAAGTGCATGCATGAGAATGTGTTTCTGTGTGTCACTGTGAGTCTACGTGTATACACAAAAATTTATTTGCTCTTCCAGGTCTTCTCTTGAATGTATACCGACTGAATTTGACCTTTAAACATCGTTCAAAGCTCCAAACAGGCAAAAGATCATGAAAACTGTGACAGAGATCAATTCTCTCATTTCCCCAGTTATGCTCCCCTGCGTTTGTACCTGGTCCTTTTCACTTCGGCCTAAGACAGAATTAATTGACCTTCTGCACTATTAAACTTCTCTGCTGAAAACTTCTATCATCAAAAGTATAATGAAGTGACTGACAATTAATTACTGCAGCCCTTCTTGTTTTAATACAGCAGGCCCCGGCTGAGTAGATAATACCCATATCTGTATCTGTATTAGGGAGCCACGCTTCAGTGCTTGTGATTGTGTCCAGAGAAAACAGTAGGTGACACAGCAGGCCTGAAATAAAACACAAGAAGAAGAGTGCTGCAACCCTCCTCCCCTCTACATTCCTGTACTCCTACACCAGAATGTCATCTACAGTAGTATGTATATAGTGTGTAGTGCTCAGGTTATTCATAGGGAATGTACTAAATAAAAGATTTTCAACAGATTAATTAGGTTTTATTTTATATAAGAGCTTTATTGTCGTTGGTTCTGACAACAAAATTTCAGATATTCTGTTTGTCAGTTTAGCTGGTTGGCAGCTGTTGTTTTAGAGCATTTGTGAACTGCATTTTGTCACTGTGTTCTTACATGAATGCAAATTGGTGTCAGTTTTGATTTATTCAGTATTTGCTTGCTGATATATTGTGATAGTTTAGGGATGTGTGTGTTGAGAGGTTGAAGTTTTTTTATGGGTTTATTTTGTGTGATGCTTAGCTCTAGCTTGGTTTCAGATATCCAAAATGCTGCTCAAATCTAAGATTTCTTCATTGATCCAAACACATCTGGTGTTGTTGTGCTCACTGATGGCTGCTCGTTCCCCCATTGGATAAACAATTCAGCCAATCAGAACTTTGTAAAGGTGACGATGAGTGGGGATGTCATGTTCCTGTGTGTCACGGCAAGAGAAACAGCAACATAAAAACGGCAACATGTGTGGATGAGATTGTTGCAGAAGTTGTTTAAAGTCGACTATAAAAAATGATATTTTTTAAATCTGCATATCTATTTGAGAAACACGACAAATGTAAAGTTCTCATATCAACTGCTGCTTCAGCTTTTGTGTTGACTGAAAATGACATCGACGCCGCTCTTTGGCGTCACTAGTGATTGGTTAGGGCAAACACAACACGACCACACTGTAAGACTCAATGGTGACATGAAAATAAAAGAGCAGTCCAGTGAATTAATCAATTACTGGATCAACAGAAAATTAATCAGCAACTATTGTGTCTTCTATAATAGTTTACTGAATATCTTTGGGTTTTGGACTTTTGGCTGAACAAAATAAGCTATTTGTCACTTTGGGCTGTGGGAAATTGACTGGAATATTATACTATTATATGGACCACAAGATTGATTAATTTATTAATCAAGAAAATAATTGCAAGATTAAAATAACCATTGGTTGCGGCCCTTATTTAGTGCCAATCATCAGACTAGTTTGGCTCAGCAAAGCTTTGTGATTGCGACATCCCCTCTGTTAAACAGCTACTTAAACTCAATCATGATGGTTAGGCTGATAGAGCAACAGACTAGAGCATTACAGATATTACTGCACAGCACTTGGACAATACTAGTGTCCAGAAAAAAGCATATTAACTGTTACGAGCACTCGTAAAATAAGAGTATCCAGCTCACCCTTTGTTAATACTTTGCATTTGGCTTCAAACCAAGATAACAAACAAATCCTAAATGCTATTAAGTAAAATGTGCTGAAATATCCCTATCAAAACAGCACTGTTAAAACAGTAAGCATTAAGCAAAAAAAGTACAAAAATATGTATATATTTTAGGATTCAGTGTTTCTTTGACACCTCACAGCAGCATTACTGTGTGTGGGGACTGGCTATGGTTGTTAATAATACCTCTTGTGAAACCTGTATGAATTAATAATATGTTCAATCCACCCTTATCCTCCCTATCAGCTGTTCCTTTAGTTAGAGAGGATAAACAAACCTCAGTCAGACTACACACATGACCTTTTAAACTTCAGCTTGGTGTCAGCTGACCAACTGTCACTCTGTCAACACTAGGTGATATTTTCAGAAACCTTTAGCCAAGAGAGACATAACAAGATTCAACACAAGTGTTTTAATACCTATGTTGGTTGCAGAGGCTCGGCCAATATTCCACTTGGCTTTATCTAAACTTACCAAATGCCTCGGGCTGATTGATAGACCTATTTTATCTACTGAAAGCAATTCAAGCCACCCCAACTTGCACAAAATCTGGACTCAAGGATAGTCAGACAGCCCTGGAAACAAAATTACAACAGGTGGAGAGTTACCTCTCTAAATTCTGTGCACAAATAACAGATGCCTGTAGGTGAAATAATCCCTCACACACTTATCAAGACCAGCCTAATAGATCCCCATACACATGCAGACAAATCTCTCTCAGCTGTCAATCTGATGCTACAAGGCGAAAAGTAATAAAAATACAAAATGATATGTTTTACTTTTTATAATTTCCTTATGGCAGGGCAACAAAATAACAACATTTCTGTATTTCCATGGTCTGCTAGACTGCAGCTGATGACTTCACACTAAAAGTTTAAACCAAAATGTAAAGTTGCCTCTCAGCAGTCTCAGTGGGAGAGAGCCCTGTCATGAAGAGAGAGGAATAGTGAAAAGGTACAAGTGGCAATGAAATTGGCTGCCACAACAAACGCCAATATCCTGATGTGTTTCAAACCACTGACAGAGAATAAATACAGTAATATCATGGAGACATGAGACAGAATGATGTAAAGAAAGGCTCCTTCTAAAGACCGGTGTGCTGGTTGGCATGCCTGCACGTAGAAAACTTTTTTTTTTGTGTGTGTGTGTCACGTGGTTGCACAAGTATGGATCTCACTCCCATTCAACTTAGGAGTGTAGTCTATTTGGTTATATTAAAAAATGTAACTGAATAAAAGGCAGACAAAGCTTTTAAGCTAGTGACATTTACAGTGGCAAGAAAGCTCCCTTTAATTTGGGGAATTTAACAGATGTAGACGAGATGTAAACAGCAGTGGAGAGAACCTGAGAAAATGTACATTTTATCTGGTATTGTGCAAAGCTCAGAGATTGTCTGGCTGTTTTTGTATGCATTTTTCAACTGTAATAATATCTAAACTGACTCATTTTTCTCATCATTTCACAAATTGTTTACTAGTCCAAGTACTGTCACCTACTGTACAGTCGGTTGAATTATAAATGTTTCTCAGTTATTTTTCTATGTGCAGGCATTGAACTTATTTCCGTTTGGAGGACAGACATTATCTGTACATTTGTCTCTGGTCTGCTTGTCCCTCTCTGTTTACTGTATCTCTCTTCCTCCATCCATCTACATCAAAGCTTTGACAGCAGTAGTGAGCTGTCTCACTACAGTGTGATCATGCGTTGCAACTTCATTTTTTACATCAGCGAACAACTTTAAGCTTGTACACTATTTTCTCTTGCAGCAATTAGCTGAGCTCCCTGCCGAGCTAACTGCTTTACAAGTCTAAATTCCAGACTTAAAGACTGCTGACAAAATATTTTGCCGGTGAAAAACATTAACTTAAACAATGGCTGTGGTCTGCAATATGTCTGTTTTACAGCTACAGAACTCTCAATGGGGAAAAATGTTTTTTTACTACAGTTACAACAATATAAATCCTTTTAAATCTGTATCTTTGATGTACAATATTCATTCATCCTTGGTCTGTACACAATGCATTTTTTGCAAGCACAAAGCAAAGAGCTCATCTTCAACCTACAAAAGGTGAAGCGGTCAGTCCAGTTTCCTGCCAAAAAGCTGGCAGGGAAGCCCAAAAAAGCTGAATTGTAGCTTAGTTTAATACTCAGAAAAACAACTGGCTGAGTGTCCATTAGATTCGACTGCTATGCAATAATATGATATGACTGTACACCTGAGAGGTTTGCAAGTATTTTCACGTCCTTGAAGGCGTCACATACACAGTCCCCAATGAGGGCTGCAACACAACAACAATCAACAACAGATGGACCTGGTATTAGAAACAGCCTTACTGAAGCTTTAAGCTGAATAAATCTTGTAGGTTGACTGTGTTTAGTTGTCATATCATATATACTATTTTCAAGCGCCTCAGGAGTTTCTGAAGACTTGAACTCAGAAAGCGAGCAAAAATGTACTGATGAAAAATTGGCCCCACAGGAGAAGTCAGATCCTCGACTCTTATGTACTGGAGTCGGTATTTGACTGTGAAAAAGCAATTCAGAGAGTTAATATGCAGTAGACTTGACTCTTTAACCCAGTGTAAATCTGTGACTGAGTGTGAAAATATTTGGTTACACTGATACAAGTTATATTGATAAAAAGGCTTATGGGGAGCTAAATCCCTTTGCTCATCCATCAACAACTGAGGCAGCCACACTCTGCCCTTTTGAATCCCATGCAACACTCACCTTGGGGAATGTGATGCTTGAATTGACAACATTCATATGATTTCTGTACGCAGGGAAATAGATCAGACTGAAGGTTTCTTATGAAAACACTTAAATGTACACTGACAAGCATTTGGTTTATAGCCAGTGTCACTGTGTACAGACACTGCCATATTCACATATTAGTCAAGCCATCTGTCTACAGTTGTACAATCACCAAAGGTCCATCTACACTGGTAGCCAGCAAATGCCCGTGAAAGATTACTACTTGACCACGAAAGCTCCTCACTCATAAAACACAGTTTGAACTGTGAATTACCGGAGGAACCTTCCTGAAATCAAAACAAAAATCTTCCTGACACGGCCGGGTCACTGACTCGAAGTATGTCTTGCTCTGTAAACAGAGCGAGCCCTCAGGTCAGGCTGACAGAACAGATGCAACCATTACTGCGACTGGGTGTGTCACAACCTCACAAATATCTCCACTGCACCACAGCAGGACAGGAGTGTGTACAGAACCCATAAACTGCAGTAACTCTAAGATTTGACTGTCTTTGATTTCTCCTAACTCGTGCGACCACTGACAACAACACACACACACACACACACAAACACACAAACATACAGTGGTGCTGCAATTGCTACGGTTTCCAATGTAGTCACTAAAGCTTGGTTTTCTCTCTGCTCTTGTATTCCCTTTTGCCATCCACACTATTTTAATTATGTTCCTAAACCCACCTACAGAGGCCCAGGTAATTGCATATGTTCAACACCAGTCCACATGGCAATATAGCAAGAGATGCGGAAGAAAAAAAAGCTCTAGCGGCTCTGTGCACTGTGTCTGCTTGTGCTCCACTACAGAACAAAGAGACAATGCAGCTGCCTCGTCATTTGCTCACTCCTCTTGCTTTCTGTCTGACAATGTTCGTGGACAATGACAGTACGCAGATCCAATGAGGTACACTGAAACACACCCATATGGGAGTGCATGCTCAATGGCTGATCTTTTATTTCTCAATGCATGACACAGGCTTGGGGCACAGTAGATTTAGCTGGATATTGATTTCTGACAATGCCGTTGTGATTGTAATTTAAGCACACTGGGAATAAAAATAGAACCACTATCAGTAGATTAGTAGGCTTGATAAGGGCATAGGATAGGATAAAGGCACCCAGCGTTAAAACAGTGATTGTTCCATGGGATAAAGCCAGCCAAAAGAAAGAGGAATTTACATCCCTAAAGACTTTGATTTGGTGCGATTTGTTTGAAATGCGAGGTACATAAAGACCTTTATTAGGCACCCGGGTGCTCCATTAATCACAGAAGTGTGCATTCTATGCTTAGATCCAGCTGAGGCTGGCTGGATAGCTGATTGTCATGACTCTGTGATGGATTGTGTGTATACTGTGTTCCCCGAGCAAGAAGCTGTGCTCCATGGACCGGGCCAGCCCCAGTGGCACACAGCCATGAGAAATTAGCTGAGTGTGGCCAACATTTTTCTGCCTTGACATGAAGCTGCAGATCCACTTTGATCAACACAACACGCAGTCTGGGCTGGGAGGAGAAGCATGTGTGGTGTGACTCATCATTCCTTCTTGCTAGGGCACTTGGCATAGTTAAACTGTGGAGTAGCATGTATGTCCTCATCCAGGTGGTTCCTAATATCTGTCTGAGAGAAAATGTACAGCGCAGCCTAAAGCTAATGTGTTTACAGATAAGAAAAAAAGGAAAGTCACTCAATAATGGTGGGGGGGAAAATGGATTCACTTCATTCATTATGATATTTTTATAATAACAGCGTATTATATGATGCTTTATAGTGTAGTATGGAGCTTTACAGTGAGTGTAGCGAGAATTGCAATTCTTGTCTTCTTTTCAATTCTGAGTCAATTCACAGATTCCAAAAGTTGACTTTTGTTAATTGTTAATAATGTTATGGTTAAATGGTGGTCCTGTGTCATGATCTGTGCACGTTCAAGATAAGTATTTTGTAAATACACTGTACGCCATCACTATCACTAGAGACCAATGTTGGGGAAGTAGAGCCCCAATCAGACCTGCACCAGCATTGTAGATAACGATGGGTTTTCTGTGGTGCCAGCGTTGCAACAGAGAGTGTGCTCTCCACTGTTGGACACAAATGTTAGTAAAAGCACAGTGTCAACATCATCAGCACCAGTTAGCTTAACTGCCAGCTATGTTTCATATTGCAAGTCAGTGGACTAAAAGCATGAGAGAATGGTTTGGCACACCGTGTACTGGGCTGAGGGTATGAAAATGATGCCTTCTTTTATGTTTATTGAATTAAGAATCAATTCTGAACTGTTGGTGTTTACTATGATATGACTGAATGAAGTGAATGGGCAATTTCATTACAATAATTAATAACAACTTTGATTAATATGTTATTAGACATTCACTAACTTCAGTCACAACAGATTC
This sequence comes from Nannoperca australis, assembly GCA_036023655.1. Taxonomy (NCBI): domain Eukaryota; kingdom Metazoa; phylum Chordata; class Actinopteri; order Centrarchiformes; family Percichthyidae; genus Nannoperca; species Nannoperca australis. The sequence continues at coordinate 87,630 of JAVQJD010036137.1, forward strand.
AATTGCTAATTTAGATTTAAATTAGACTCTCTGTGAATAAAAGATCATTGGGAATCATCAGCAACAGTTGGCAGGACTGGAGTTTGTGCTGGAGCCTGTGACAGCAGCCTTGTCACCTCTAAGCATACGGCTAATGTGCTGTATTCTCACCAAAAGACAGCAGGGCTAATTACAAACACTAATCAAGAGCACGCTTTTAACATGCTGCCGATGAAGGCAACCTGCTTTGGGCAATGACTGTTTGATTTAGGCAAATGTTATGGCTGTTTAAATATCACATACAATTTGTATTCACCATTCGCACAACCCTAAAAAGAGGCAAAAAAATTGCAGAGGGGAGGAGAGCATAGAATTTGCTTGCAATGCCTTGGTGCTTGACGTTTGCTGAATCAATGAGATAAACATAAGGGCTCTGAATGTCAGAGTTTACATCTACAAGATTGAAGACTTAAATTTGGTCACTGGCGACTGCTCTTTGGGAATATTCCATTTAAAAAGGTCAGCAACCCTCCTCATACTGAATAACTAAATGTCTGGGCCCCTGTGTGGCTCTGTCGTCTTGTATCAAAAGCATTAAATGCTTAAATGCCTTTGTTTCATAAAACCACCCTTTTCTGGAAACCACAGAAGGTTTTTATATCAACACAAACGTCATATATATATATATATAATGTAATTCTTTCCTTTTTAACTAGTGGATCTAGGATTTTTGAATTGTGACACAGGCCTTTTGATTTAAAAAGTTGTCTCATTTACAACTCAATGACCTTAATTGGCAAACACATTTGTTGAGATGGTATCATCAACAATGAATTTTCTGCTTATTCAATCCTGTAATTCAATCACATCTAAACAAAGAAGATTAGCTAAAACACTTGGCACTGATGCTTGCTTATTCATACAAGTTGTTGCCAGGGTCCTTGCTGAGGTCTGATGGTGGAACTACAGTTTCATAAGGAAACCTGGCTGCCTTATGGATGGGTCTCAGGCTGGGATTAGACTTACAACAGAAGACCAGGTGGCAGTGCAGTAGGAGGCTCTTGGCAGGAGGTGGTTTTGTGAGACTGGAGGGGAGGAGAATGTTATCCTGCTGGCTGAGGGAGCTGTTTCTCACCCCCTGGTACAAGCCGAGCACCCTTCTGCCAGAACACGCCTGTGGCATGTGGGACTTTCACCAAGTCTGGAAGGGAGAAACTGAACTTCAGAATTATGAAGTTCAGTGCTGTGATTTTAGAGTTACAGCAAGACATTTGTTTCTTTGATGGCCATAATTTGACTGATGTTTCTTAAAATCATGTTAAGCTACTAGCAGCAATTGTTTGGAGTACATAATAAGAATTACTCAGCACTTAGCATGAACAGCAATAACCACCATGTCTAAACAGAGCAGAAAAAGAAAAAAACACACATCACATTATTGGTTATACTAATTGACTTGGAATTGAAGTGCAGAAACACCAGCAGTGAGAGCAGAGTGTCAAAGATGTGACCACAATAAAGCATCTTACAGACCACACTTACATACAATTTCATTTTTAGAATGAAGCCGGAATGAATATTCTTGTACTATTATCACATGCTGTGTTCACAGTGATGTTTTGGTGTCAGGCCAGGCGCTGCCTTCATGTGCCAAACATGTCTGAGAATGGACCCTCACATTCACAAGAGACAAGAACATGGCATCTTTCACACGGCTCTGTTTTCGCAGACAAGACCGAAAATTGGTCTGGTATATGAGATTGGGTGTGGGCTGTGTCGAAAAGGCAGGTAGGAGGCATGAGTTTGAGTGAAATCCTCTTTAAATTGACTGGAGGTAAGATAGTCTGCGACAAGCCTGAATGAGGATGGATCTAACCTGGCAAATTAGGAGGAACAGCAGTCTAAGTGAGCTTTGCCCCTGCACAGACACTTGCCTCTGATAATAGGTGAAAAAAAGCAGGTCTCAAATGAGATGCAGTAATGCTGCATAACAATCTGCATTCAAGCAAGATCGACCTGCAACTCATTTTATTCCCTCCTTTTTAACCACAGAAACTTATTTCTCTCTGATTTCAAACCTAGTGAAGATTGTTTTATTTCTCTTGTGAATCTATTCAGCAGTCAGACGTCTGTCCAAACCAATGTGAAGCACTCTTAACCCCTCCATGTGTGGTATGTCCTGAAAATCCCCAGTTTGAATCACTAGAACAACTGTTGTTCCCAAACTTCATGTGGGCAGAATCCCATGGATCTAGCTAATCTTGTCACATGTTCCATTTCTCTGGTACGAATAACTTCACCATTTCTTTACTGTTTTAATGTGTAAGAGATGGGAAGATGATGTAACAGATGAAATGAACCCTTATGAAACAGTAATTAAAGCAACATATACAATGACAACATAGCAATTCGATTGCTTGGAAATAAGAATAACTGTGCCAATAACTATGCCTGTGTAGAATGTTAGTGTTTCTTGTGCACTGAAATACAGAAAATAAACTTGTTGTGAAATATCACTTGCCAACAGCTTCCAATCAGTTGAGCCAACTGAGGACAATTATCAGACCCATAATGAGTTCATTAGGATAATGAAAGAGTCAAGGCTGATTTTCTATTCTTCATCTTAAACCCTTGTATTAGGTCCTCCACTAGCAATTTAGATTAGCAAAGCCAAACACAGACTCAAAAAATGCATTGAACAGATAAGACATTGCTGCTGCAGAACACACAGAGGTTACAAAACACTTGCATCCAAAATAGCTGCAGTTGAGAAGTTAGAGGAATGTAAAAGAAGGATCTAGATGAACACAGCAAAGTGTATTTGGAAAGTGACACATTTTATTGTGCTGGCTCTTATAAGAGTTGGTCTTGACCTGCTCTATACGAAAAAGTGCCCTGAGATAACTTTGTTATGATATGGCACTATATAAATAAAATTCAATTGAATTGAATTGTATGAGCTGGTCTCACAAAAATGTTTTAAACTACGCTACCAATACTGGTTTTCTTTTTTTTATATATATTTGAGAGTTTAAAAAATCCACAACATATCCGCCAATAGTTATTTTAACATAAACACACAACTTTTTTATTTTTAAGAACTGTGATAAAAATCCATACTGAGCAGGACTTCACAGTTCAAAAAATTAACTTGCAAGTGATTTCTGATGGACAAACTATGTAATGGAGACACTGTTTCTAAATCAGCTCAATGAAATGAGAAAAGAAACAGTTTTCACAAAACAAAGTAAAAAAGTTAGAAAGCTACAGTCATTTTTGTTTGCCAAGAAAGCTACCCTGAGTCTGACTGATGAGTTAACAGACCTGAGCCCTAAGCCACATTAAGAAGCCGCAGCATCCTAGCTCTGCTGGGGTCTGAAATGCGTAGGGATGTTATGCTTCTGAAACTTTGTTGTTCTTGTTCCCCAGTAAATGTCAGAATTGAATAAACTGTTGACATTTTCTGCTGGAGTGAAGGGAGCTGTGTGAGTGGTTTCATGCAGTTCCTCAGTCAGCAGTGTTTTTTAGATAAAAAAATAGTTTTTACCCAGAATTCATGGCAGACTACTAGATAGTCAGCAGCTTTGTGTAATGAATTTAGACCTATATTTGAAGTCTGACTATTAACTGGATCTAACCCATGGTTGAAGTCTCTCTTTGTGAAACTGACCTCTTGAATTTGAAATCGAACGGTGACTGTGAGGTTTGAGGGGTACATTTTTGCTTTAAATGACCAACACACCCACACAGGTGTTTTCAGTTACTCTGTCTGATTGCACACTTGCTCAGGTTGAAGCTGGATGGAGTGATGGCACAAAATGGACCAATAACAATTTTAACAGGGTCATCCCTTAAACTTAAATTAAGTCATTATATTTAACATTTGGTTGTAAATCCTTGCCAGTCAATGATTTACTTTAGTTTCTATAGATATAATCAATGACTTAATATCTTTATTTGTGATGTTGTACTGCAGCCATATTCACTTCTTAATGATTTTGGGGGATTTTACCTTCAGTCTAATCTTCAACCAATGAAACCCATGAGCAGTTGGATAAAGGTTATGTGATTGACATGCCTGTCAAGAATTTTAAAATGTTAGGCACTGAAAATCCCTCTGATTGCTTTGGTTGCATTTTTGAGGTCACAGTCCAGCATAGAATTGAGGGACTGCATATAAAAAACCACTTTATACACCCAATATGGATGTGAACACCCTTAAATACCCTTAAAGCTGAAAGTCAGCACTTTATTTCAAATCCAATATGCTGGAGTGGAGAAAATCTACTGAAAATGTGTCAACATCCAAATACACATGGGCCACATTGTGAACAGGATGCTGGTGTGTAAGTGCATATTATAATATGACTGAGCCAATGATCAAGCCCAGGCTGGAGCAAACACCAACAAAACAACCTGGTTGAAAAACAGCCTTTGGTAAGATCCATGAATCGGTGTGTCACATTTTGTTCAATCTTTTCAAAATGTGGCACACACGTACAGTGCCTTAGGTACCAAGTGTAAACGAAGGTGTTGCTTTGGATTTGTAATAAAAGCATGGGGGAAAAAGTGAATGGCAATGAATCACTGATCATTCATTTGCAACGCTTCCCATAAATCCTTGACGGTGGTCGTTACTCATCCTCAGCTTGAAGCATGCGAATGAGGTTGACGCTCCCGTCATTAGCCTCTGTGAAATAAGCACCACCTCTCAGTGAGAAGTTTGAAACAGCACTCAGCAGCACAGCAGATAATAAAGCATGGACAAGGCTATCTGCTTTAATTTATATGCAGCCAGAGAGTGATCTGCCTCGGGCGTGTTAGGCCTGACTAAGCAAAGTGAGTGAGACGTTGACTTGTCTGCAGAGAGCCTTCCCACGATCCACTGAAGAGAAACGCATCTCCTTCGGCTCTGGGCAGCGGCGCTACACTGACGTACGGAGACTAATGTGTATGCAAGGAAGCTTTAACATGATCTTGACTGCAACCATATGGCACCGGCTTGTAAAGTAAACAGCGAAACAGGGATTTCAAAAGACTCTCGACAAGCGCAGCATTATCAAGAGACTACATCTGGGGAACATGTAGCCTAAAACACAGCCATTAGGGAGATCACTAGTTCAGCTACCATAGCAGCAGTTTCTTAATAACAATTACTGTTTTAAGTGTGAAGTGTCTTAGAAAAGAACATTCCCCCGTGGCTGTCATACATAGAGACTCCTAATCGACTTTATCGGCAGATATAAGAGAGAGGCAGAGACAGAGAGGGAGATGGAGATGAAACAGAGAGGGGGTGAGGAAGACATGACGAGAGAATAAGAGAGAAACAGAGATTCCCTTGGCTTTCTGGGGTAAATAAATTATCTGACTGCTGAATTGTTCAATGCAAAGAGGAAATTGTGAGTGCAGTGCTACATTATTTTAGTGATTACTTTATTCTGACTGAGGCACCCAATAATCACTAAAATAACTTTTATGTGAGAAATTCTCCAAACAAAGATATTCAAAGCATCAGCATTTACAGCTAATGCCAATTTGAGGCAAGACAAAAACAGCTAAAAACAAACATAGAACATACACAGATCTTTAAGGTAGATAATAAAACACATAATACAGACATGACATACACACAAATAATATGTTGTTTGTTTAACTGACATCATACCAAGAAATTAACATTTTCTGATCAAAACTGTGGATTGTGTTGTATTGAGCAAAGTGCAAAATCAGGTTTACTAATCCGCAGATACAGAGGCAGAGACAGGAGACAGGAAGGTACGAACTGTGCTGCAGAATAGAGACACTTGGAGATAAGCACAGTTACAGAAAATGCAAACTAGATGAGTCACCACTCCTCCTCGCACATATCAGAACAACACATTTCAGGTAAGGTCATTACAATTACAGATAACAATACACTGCCAGAATTCAGTGCTGTGCTAACTGTGTGATTGTGTTTCACTATCTCCTGCAGGTTTGCAGTTCTGTCAACGTCCTCCCCATGACCCCTCCAGCTCGCTTAGTGGGAGCTTTGGTCCTCATTTATTGTGCTATTGTTAAAACAAAGATTGGCATGGTGGTGATACAGACGCTGACTGATTCATGGCGCTTTCTCAATATTAGCATGAGTGCAAACTGAGGGAGCACATTCACAACACCTACAGTGCATTCCTGGCTGTGCGCTGTAATAACACAATGTCCACTTTCGATTGCCCTCCATTAAAATCCACAGGTGGCATGTAGGCTTCCAATCAAACCCACTAATAAATGAGAGCCATTGTAATTTTGAATAATACCAAACTCTGAACTCAGACCGAGTCACATTTGGATATCCATGACAACAAGCAATTTGGCACCTTTGAAGAGTGTGACCGTGAATACACACTTGGCATTTCAGTGTCCACTGCAACAACCCAGCACCTTGACAAAACAAAACAAGCAAAGACACACAGAGGTGGGAGCTTTAGATTCCAAAAATGTGCTTTTGGTGAGAATCATATCCCATGAGAAACCATTATTTTATATCCTCCAGTTCCACAGCCATAATGAGTCTCAGGGGAGTGCATATTAATAACAAGCATCTCCCCTCCAAACATAAAGAAAGGCTAATAAATAGGAACTTGTTCCAGTTGTCAAATTGTGGATCAATCCCCAAATGTGTACACAGGAAACGCAACTCCGAAATCACCAGCTTCACACAAGACATGCAAGAGAAAATTAACTGAATGAATAAAGAGGAGCCCAAATTTCCACAAAGCAGCTTACTGTGTTTTACAAAGTACATGGAAATGTAAATAATTACAATATTAATTTTCTAACCAGGTATCTTCGTCCTCTCTAGATATTTTCTGCCATGCTTTCGATTCTGAACAGTAGCTAACATCCATCAGACACAATTAAATGTAAAGGCACAGTTGCGTGCTGTTCACATTAAATCAATGCCTGACTAAACTGGCTGAGTATATATATAACTTGTTAATTGCATCTCCTGGATTAGAAAGTTAGACCAGGTGCCTCTCCAGTGCAAATGCAGTGCGGTTTACTAGTGTGGCAAAAGAGGATGTGCAATGGAAAAATCTTATCATCCCTTAGTGAGATTAATGTTCTAATGCAAACAGACCTGCTAATTGTAGTCTTAAATGAATGAATGAAATATCAATTTATCTACTACACTTAAAATGACCTGCAGATTTTATGATGTTTAAATCCCAATGCCAGGACAAAAACATCTACAGGATTTAGATTGAACACTTTCCTCTTAATGTATTCCGGAAAAAAACAATCTCATTGTGCCCAATGCTCACATATTGACTGAGTGAAGACTGCCTCCTTCAGTATGTCGTGCATGTTCACTGATTCAATACAATGATCAGCAGGGTAATGAGATGTCATTTTGCGATCAATATGGTCAAACTTTGGTAATCCACTGTGCTGCACACAGAAGTACTCGAACAAATACAGAGTGAAAAGAAAATATGGGACATAGGGCTGAAGTTTGTATTTCACCCCAAGTTACCTGCAGGAGAGTGCTGTTGCACCTTAAGAGCTGGTTAGATGAGTTGGGTAATTGTGCTGAACGTAGAGCAATGCAATTCGTGATAACAGCATAGGAGAATGCCTCACAGACGACTGCCATGGCAACAGACTGGCCCAAGGTAGCAAGGGGCTAGATTTTATTTCAGTTCACACTGAAATGAGGAAACAGATCCATCTTGAAACAGTGTATCAAGCTTTGATCTCTTTAGGCAGTTAATGATCAAAGACTGAAGGTTTAACATGGATATGATGAAAAACAGGCTTTAAATATTTATTTTTCATCAATGAAAACAAATTGGTTTGCTAGCAGCGCTTTAGTCATTTCAGAGCATGGGAAATATGGATTTAATTGTATATTTTTCTTTATTAATTTGTAGCTAGCACATCCTGACATAATCAGTGACAACAATTAACAGTTTGTTCTTCAGCAGTCCTATGTAATTCTATTAACTATTTCAATTCCAGGCAGTTTCATGCATTGCAGCAGATATGATGGTATATTTGATGGTCTGGAAAATCAGTTGTTTAACTGGTGTGTAATAAGACCTTAGCTGGACCCAGTAAAGGGAGACAAATGTAATTATGATTCAATGAGTTTCAAAGGGCAGACACTGTGCTACCTTGTCAGTGCAATGACTTTCCCTTTGGCTACATCCTTTGAAAATGAGTTACCAGAATGGAGAGAGATTTTAATAAATAAATAGGTGGGACAGATTGTTCAATCATGAGATAATATATTTCATATAGACACTGCTGGAATAATAATTCATAGTTTACAAGCTTCATGTTTATTCAAGATATTTTTAGAGCTGAACTGATTAGCTGATTTATCAGTTAGTTGGCAAAAAGTTAATCTGTTGTAATTTTGATGATTAATTCATCTTTTACGTTGTTTTTAAGAAGAAATACAATACAATTCTCGAGCTTCTGAACTGTGAATATTTGCTGGTTTCCTTAGGCTTAGTTGACATTAAAATGAATACCTTTGGGTTTTGAATTGCTGACGGGACAAAAAAAAGAAATATTGAGCATGTCAACTTGAGCTTTGGTAAATTGTGATTAGCATTTATCACAGTTTTCTTGCATTTTATACAAAAAAAGTATCAAATGAATTAATGCACTAACTGAAAGATCACTCAATAATAAAATAATCTTTGGTTTCAGCTCTAGATCATTTTAGGTTTTAGAGAAGAGCGACAACACAAAGAATAAAACAACTGGTGGAATGTCACCCACGTATGAAGCTGTGGTTGCACATGTTGTTAAAATAAATAAATGCAGTCAAACATTCACCTAAAATACTTCCTCACATCAATGTATAAATCAAGAATTCAAATGTCAGCTCAGATGGTTACACACAGGCTCAGGAATGCTGGATTCGACTGTTACTCTCATAGCAGAGGTGTGACCTTCTGTCTGGCCATTGACCAAAAGCCCGCGGGCTATCACATCATCTCACAGCTTTCTATCTGCAACTGCAGACTATAACAGTGTGTAGAAATAAACTTTTTGCAAAGCCCATTGGTGATGGTGTCTCTATTTCTGGTCATGGCACTGTAAGATTGGATTTTCGCAAGTACTGAAGTGTTTGAGGGCCATTGACCTACTATATACTGTGTTACACAACATATTACAGCTGATAATGTAAAATTCTGCACCAATGGTGCTATACAATACGTAAAACAAGAGCTGAAAAAATAAGAATAGAAAATACTGCCATCCATATAAAACCCTTGTGTGAAATAAAGGGATATTCTGGATTTGGCATTAGGCACAAATGAAAGGATTTTGAAACATAATTGCATTGGCCATGCTTGTTGAAGGACAAATGAAAGGGACAAATCCTGACAGAGCACATTATGTAGCTACCAAGAGCAATCTAAGTGGGTTTAATGACAAAAAAGGAGCCAGTGTTAAGCTCAGAGGCACACACCAATCTCCCTAAGATTAATTTCATTAAGAACGGTAATTCAGGACTGCTATCTCCAATCAAAGCAAAAGCACAGCAGACAAAAAACATGGAACCTAGTAGCATTAGGGTAAAATGTTCTCAAAATCCTTTTGTGAAGTTAAGAAATTATTCCTGCGTATTTACTATTCCTACAAGACTCGTGAGTGGAATCATTTTGTTTCTTATACAAACTGGAGTAGTGTTACACTACTACTACTACTACTACTACTACTACTACTGAGCTTGTACAATACAGAGGGCCATATGAACAATTTGGCCTTGATATAAAGGATTCCAGCCTTGGTGAAGATAAACAAACCACCACAGCCCATGAATGTAAATGAGTTAAGCAATGCAGCCCTATTTATGATGGTGCGACGCAAGTCACAATCAAGGTAATGACAGGTAAAATGATTTCTAGCACAATTCTGTCTGTGTGATCAGTGGTTCGATTAACTCAAATGTAAGGAACTAAAGGAGTCGCCTGTTTTGAAGCTCTGGGCAAAATTTGGTGGGAATTAATAAACATTCTGAACATGTAGGAGGCAGAATCGATTTACTCAGAGACATATTCATTTGTGCTTCCTCATTGTGTTGCTGTACTTTAATGGAAAAGGCACTCTTGCAAATAGAAGGTGCAAAATGCTCATTGTGCCCAAGCAACACCAAAAAATATAGAAGTGCTTGTTTTGCAAAAGCAACATCATCTTCAGTTTATGTTGTTCTATACTGGCAAGTCATGAACGTACATTAAACTAGATTAACCTTTGCTTACAGTATAAATTACTTTGTGGCTAACAATGCATAATTCAAATAATTTCATCAAGTGATATTACTTAACCTGAGGTTGCGCTGATCACAAATTCATAACAATAACTGCCTAAAGAGAATTGAGTGAGTCATGTGCTTTATTTCCATTTGCAGATATAAGGGAGGCAATGAACCAACATATCTTCTGATTTCAAAATGCAGTTCTAACAATGTGATATCTTCCTTGTGTGGAGCCCCGATACTTGAGAAACACATTAAATGTTTAAATCTCTCTTGATGTTTGAAAGACCTTCAACTTCACGGCACTGGATCCTGGTTACTTTTAGCATGTAAAGTAGGGCTGGGGATATGGTTAAAATTATACTGAGATATTAATAAAATATATACATATCACAGAATGGCAAAATCACAAAATTGTAATTGTAACTGGTGTTTATTTCCACTGTTACACTGGATGCATTGGGTCACTGGATGCATTGATACACTGGGTCCATGTTTATTTGCTCCAAAGAGTCAATGTATGACTGTACAGACGTTAGCTGTTAAGCTAGCTAGCAACGGACGCATCGACCATGCGTGTGGGAGTGTCTGTGTGTTTTTGTTCAGCTCAGCCTCTGACTGAACTCAGAACTCACCAGGAGCTCCGGTTCTTCCTGTTATTTCCCTTCAGATTTTCTTTTATTTCATTTAAAAAGTATTGATTATGTTGTTACACATGCTGTCCTTAAAGTCATGAATGATCTTCTCGGCTAATTTTCTTGTGTTTTTAACTTTAAAGGTGTTGAATGATAATATTGAATTATTTTCCAGCACTGTTGGAAAGTATGGCTGTTTGTTCTTCAGGCTTATATGTTCACAGTCATTATTCTGTTGTATGTTTACTGTTTCCAGTGTTTTAATGGAGCTAAAACTGGCCTTTTTGACGTCTGGTAATTCTGTAGAAGAATGGCAAACAACAAAAGAGTCTGAGTTTCATCAGTTAACTGTAGCCAAAGACAAATCAATAAAAAAAAGTAATAACTGACCAAAATACAAATTGGCTCAGGAAATTCCAACCAATGCCCTTTAGTATATCTGTATATATGTGACATATCGATTCTCCCTGCATGCAGCTCTGCATGAGTTAGACTTTTTATGAATGTTTTGAGAATGTGAATAAACATCCCCACATATCAATAGTAAGACTGCTGCTATTGCACTAATTACCACTGCTGTGATAATTAGTGCAATATTAACTTTGCCACATTTTTTTCTGACCAAAGTCTGAAGCAAGCCAGGAAAAGCAACACCTGTCACAGCAACTGACGAATGCAGAGAGCATAACTATAATTATTTGTATTATTTTGTACTTACAATCAAATAATATTAAGCTTGTTTTCTTGTGATCACAATAATTTCTACATAACCAAAACTGTCTCTTCACAATCACGAGATACAAATGCACAAGACTGCCATGTAGTTATCTTCAACGCACATGACAATTCCTGTCAGGGATTGCTTTTTGTGTAATCTAAAGTCACTATGAACTAACTTTCGATTACCCCAAAACAGCATGAGTCCCTACAGGAATATTTCAGGAATATTACAGCAGACTTGTCGTTTGGTTGCAGCAGCAGTAGGCTGTAATAACTAATGTTATCTGCTGGTGTCAAATGTGAGCAGTGACATAAGGCAATCTCGGGCAGAGATTAGGCTCATTTGAGACACCCTGACTGGTGTGCAGATAAGGGTAACCAGCTTAGGTTGGGGGAAATTAAGTTGGACAGCTTCAGCCTTCCTGCGATGACAAATATTTGTCCTTTTGCAAAAATGTTATTGCTAATGTTGGGTAGGTTATAATACAAAGGTGTCTTGCTCATATGAATTTAACTATCAGTCTCTAGTAATTGTTTATGGCCACGTTAAGTAAATTTGAATAAGATGAGACAGCATGCTACATCAAACTAACCAGCAACCTTGTTAGGTCAAGATCACAAGATAATTATTCAATGATAATGACAAAACAAACCATAAAATAATTACACTCAAGGTCTTTCATTTCTTCCATACTCTGTTACTTTTAGTAATTTAGTAATTTTGCATGTGCACAATTATCCTGGTAGGAGTTTTGTATACTCGTAGTGTAGTGTATACCTTTAAACATACATTTTATACTCTTCCATGAAGCTTGCGGGGTAGGAAATTACTTTTTCTGATTTTGTTGCTTAAGTTTATCTTAAAGACAGAGGTTCTCCTCAGGGCAGTATACTGCCTGAATGGAGGCACTGCCTTCAATGATAAAGTCAGGGAACACAATCCTCCCTTGAGTAGTTAACACCCTAGATTACACGAAAGATTGTAACATGATTAGCTGAAGCGTTGTTCGATGAGACAGACAATGATACATATCTCTGACTATTTTCAGGCAGGTTATCAGTAAATCCCTCCACCCAGAGGTGGGTATACCTGTATATTTGTGTATAGTAGATTTCAGGAGGTGCTTCACTCAAACTACGCTAGCTGAACATTACTGAACTCCAAAGTAACTGCCGTGAATGTAAGGATGTTTTTTTCCATGGCATCGTACATTTATTTTTAGCTCTGGTTTGATACTTGTGAACGAAACGATGGCAGAAAAAAAGAAGCCCATACCTCTTTCTGTAACCACTCTCTCTCTTAGACATTCTGATGTTTACCACACACACACACACACATTCTCTCTACTCTCTACTCTAAGTAATGGAGACCCCAGTGTTACAGGTAAAGTTGTAAACATTAGGTTTAATGTGTATATATACGCTGTCAGGATTACTCACAAGGCTTGTTAGACAAAATATGTCTATTTGCCCAAAGATAAATGACACATTTTTAAAGTGCATGTTTAATAAAGTACTTAGCGCTGACATTTGCCCATAAAAGAAATAACTCAACACATTTGCATTGTGTGCGTCCACATCAGGAACCTGCACCAGTGAGTGAGTCAAATATCTCTTTAACCCAGTAAATGTTTTAAATCCCTTAAACTACAGTCAGAACAAGGACATGGAGATATTCTGATGCCTATGAAAAATATAGAAAATGCTAACAGATTTTTCATTTAAAAAATGCATCACACTTTTTTTCTGTTAGTAGTATATACTGGCAAGTTATCTTACTTCCCAGATATGCCCAGGCTCTCCTGTTTTTACAGAGTACGCCTGCTACACTCTGCTAAGTTCTCACAACTCATCACCTCTTGAGAAACTCATGAAACATTATTCAGTGGAGCGTCTTGTTTTCCTTCCTGACACTCTCCAATGTTGCTTCCCTTCACTGTGTTCACATATCAATTGCTGTTGCCGAGCAGCTGGTAGTACAGTGTTAATACAGTCTTTTTTTTAACGAAAACTGATCAGTTTAATGATGCAGATTTAAAGAGTACTTGTTCCCTTCCAGCTGAATTCTGAGGTTAGCTTTGATCCATATAGTCAGCCCACATTCCCACTTCACAAAAACAAATGACTACAGTGGATTCATACAGTTTGTGGATGTGGTGTTTTACCGCTGCAGTTTCTATCTCATGGGAAGTAGCTTTGTGAAGTGTTGTTACATGATCTTACTGTTTATCCCTGTATGTGTAGATAAGGCTCAATGTAGTAGTGTTAGCTGCCATGTTTCTGACTGCAGGCATGCCTCTGTGTATTGTGTCTGTCTATGACTGTGTACCCACAGTAAGAAGATATGTAAACAAAAGCTTGGCATATGTCTACACTAGACCCTGACTGATGCAGGATTTTGGCAGCCAATGCCAATATGTGGGAGTACAAATCTCCCAATAACAATACATTGACCTTTCTGATAGCAGGCATAGCATAGAATGAAAAAAACGTTAAAAATGCATAAATTTTTTTTTTTTTAATTGACCATGTGTAATAATAAAGGGCCCACACATATGATGAATCAATGCTGACATTGCTCTGTGTCTGCTGAATGTGAAAATAGACAACTAGCAAAGATGCCATAACAAATTTATCAGGCAACAATATGTCAGCATTAGGTTTTCAGTTTGATTCCCCCGCAACAAATGTTGATTAATGCTGCTTTAATGATTCCTCCATTCTATGTAGGTTCCAGGATCCTGGCACTGCCACACTCAAACAACATGCAGCTGACATTAATGTTGTTGTACTTTCACAGTCAATATGTCTACTGGCTGATATTCATGAAACTGACATGTTATTTTCAAGTAACTCTCGACATGGTTATCAAAGAGTTGGGACAAATATAGCTTACAGGTTGTCTTACAGCTAATCATTATAGTTATAATTAACAGAATCTGCATCACCATCTGCTGAACTGTGATAATTTACGCTGCCAACTCAGCTGCTGTAGAGTGTTGTCAACCGAAGAACCTGCATTGAAAACAATGAAATCATGACTGTTTTTGTGTGTTTTATTGCACTATGTACCCTATATATAAATCAGCCAACATATACACCATTGTTGACATACAGTATCTGTGATATGTCAACAATATTAGGGCTTTAGAAATATATCGTCTGGCTTTAGCATCAATCGGTTCAAATGCTGAGGACCTCTAAAAAACATATCCAAAGTGTTGATCCACAACTCATGTTGTGTCGCTCAGCCTCATCTCAACTGTAGCCATGTTTCATCCTTTTGGCACCTGCTGTCACCTGGATGATAAAATGAAAGACAACTAACCTCTTACTGACTGAGCTTCAGCAAAATGTGATGATGAATACTGATTTTACACACTCTGTAAGAAATGGACAGAAATGCAGCCAAGAGGGACTTGTCATGACCTGTCAAGACTTAAGAAGGGAGCGCTACATCCTCTATCAGATTATGATAATCAACCCCACTAGCAGCAGTCTATCATCTACTGAGGTGCCATTTACATACAGTGTTAGTCATAAGATACTCATGGGCCTTTCAGAGACACAGCAAGACAATAAATACATATTGATAAAGGTCAGTTTGTTGAGAAATACATAGGCATTTAAGCTCAAACACTACCTTATAAATCTGCTGTACGAACAAGTACAAACCCCAGTAAGTTAAATTGAGCAATTTAGCTGGATCACTGTTTATATGGTGACAAAATCTGGTTAATTCTACTGTGATCTTTATATAGAAAAAGCCTTAGTCAAGGTTTCAGGATTAGTAATATAGTAGGTATGGAAATTAGCTTTTGTGAGATGTCAGGAGCAGATCTGAACTCTGGAAGGTAGATTTTTACATATCACTAAAGAGATTGTGTTAAATGTGTTTCATCATTTAAAGGAGTTAGCTCACTCTGGAAGAAATCCAAGCATTTAAATCCAGAGGGTAAATAATACACTCTTCTAAAAACCACAATATTGTAAAAAGATAACTGTCAGGGAAAAAAGCTGTTTTTAAAGAACTGAACCAGCGTGTCCCGACCTAAAAACTAGAGAGCTAGCTTCTTTGATACCATTTAATGTTTTGACAAGCTCAAATGGCTATTTTCAATTTCAACTGATGGCACAAAATGTTTATAAAATGGTGCCATGGTCAACACAAAAAAATCTAAATTTTTCATGACATTGGTAACATGTGTCCCATAAAATCATTAAGGGGGATTAAAGTGGTTAATAACATTGGAAATACAAATTGCCATTCTCCCCTCGCCCACCCATCCATTACAATGCAAAACATTTTGAATGCTTTGTTTCCCAACTGCATCATAACCCAGACTTAATGGAATTCTTCCTTCATTTATTCAAGGTCAAAGCTCATCACTCCCACAGTCCTTTGCATTGTAAATCTTCCTCTCAACATGTCTGTGGGGTAATTGAAAATTTCCTGTAGTAGTCGTCTAAATATCAGGATACTGCCAGTGAATAGTGATTCTGTATTTGGATAAAGAAAACAACATGAACACATATTAGTAGATAAAGTCAATAAAATACAAAATGGTACATTAGAAACATGTCTTGATTTCATGTTTTCTGATAAACAGCAGCCGAGATGGTGTATTTCCACTGAAGCAGGTTATGAACTCGGTTAATCTATTAGTGAGCAAGCCTCAGTGTTCACAGTTGGTTGTATGAGATTATTATCAGATACAGCACCAAACACTCTAGACGGGGTACGCTCATCCAAGTCCTGACAAACACATTTCTGCCAACTGAGAGCACAATGCAGCATGGTGTGGCACTGCTTGAACCACTCCATCCAAATCACACACCACAATGATGAATGTGGATCAACAAGACTGTTCAAAACCAAATTCACTGACTGTTTCTACTTATTTGACGCTGCAAGAATGTCAATCAAGCAGTACAACGGCAATTAGCTTCCCATGATTTGTTTCTCAAGACACTCTTGAGTGCTGCTTGAAAACAAACTGTAAATGGAGATATTGCCAATGCACAATATTTGCAACACAAATTGGAAAGAAATAAGATTGAACAGCAATATTAAATTAGTGTTTTATCTCCTCCTACAGCAGAGAAAACGTTTGATCAACTCTGAAGATTGCAGTGTCACTTAAAAACTGGCCATGTTCATGGATTTTTTTCAGGGTTGATTAAAGATACGACGCAGATAAGAAATTGTAGTTTTGCGAGTGGATAAACTCAATTGAGAGATAAGTAAGTTAGGTGTTACTCAATCAAACCTGCACTTTAAGAGATGGGCTATAGGACACAGACACTGCGAGAATAATAAAATGTCTTCAACATAAGAGTGAGAATTGCAACAGAAACAAGTAATATTGCAGTGCTGCCTATCCCTAGACTGCCTCTTTATTGTTGTATTCTTATTGGACCATATACAGTACTCTTGTTTAAATAAACAAAAGAGCAAAGGCCAACCAGGCTCAGCCAAAGAGAGCTTTGCATGCTGCTTTTTGTGGTCTCTGTTTCACTTTAATAAAATGGGCTAAAAGTAATGAAACAGTCTGATGAAACTCAAATTGTATTCTGCATTGGATTGAAGTAAGAGTGGAAAACACAGGTATGCATATCATAGTACACGTGATTTTCAGAGCACTTCCTTACTTAATATTTACCATTATCCTGATTTAATTGTAGCACTAATTTAACCTTTTAAAGTCAGGCTCAGGAACTAAATATTTTTACTCTTTTGGGATATGTTTTTTTTCAGTAAAAATATAACAAACAACTATCAGGCCGACCTTTACAAGTGCCATTTTTTTAAAACATGCAGTCAGCCACATGTCTCAGTGTACATTATGATGCAGCTGCAGTACTTGGGTGTGTTAAGATCGAGAATATATTGCCTGATGTCACAGAACGCCAGGTTCCTTGTGCTACTAATATATTCCATTACTTCTAATCAACACATGAAACCCCTGCCAAGTTCATGTTTCATGAGTCTATTTCAACCTACTTTTCAATTAAATACTCCATTATTAAATGGCCGTGTATGCTCAGCTATGTGCAATGTCTTTCAATGAATGAGTCAAGTAAACCATTTACAGTTTAGTTAACTTCATTAATACTGTGTGACCAGTGCAGACTTACGCTTGATTGGACACAAAGACAAATGGAGTGAAGAATGAATTAAAGCACAGAGTATGACTGCCTGGTGATATCTCAGCATCACAGCACCTTTTGTGAATGATCTGAAAAATGATCGTTGTAGAAGTACCAGGTTTTGTTTTGACATTTGAAATCAACAACAAACATTGCATTGCTTCCACTTTGCTTCTGTGAAATAACGTGTCTGAAACTGTTAGAGCAGCACTGATGAATATTTGAATGATAAGAATAAACAAGGTAGGAAAATAATGACAACAGACAGCACAGCGACCCCAACCTCATAACAACGCAATATTCAGTTAGGAGCTTCGATTTGACCAATGTTATTAAATCTGTCAGACTTGCAAAAACAAATGCTTGTGGGCATATTTAAACCATCTATTTTACATTTTGGAAATAAAACGTGTTTCCTAAAGATATATAATGATTTCCCTCTTCTTGAACAACTAAGCGAGTCAGTATTGGCAAAAAAGGGAAGTGTCTGCATAATTTCTCCTTAGGACCTTACCTTAGGACCTTATCACAAGTTTGATTCACTATTTGCTCTCAGCACAGTACAAGTAACAACTACAGTACATAATGCAACATTAACAACTGTTCTAAGTACAGACATAACTTGAGAAATAACAACCACAACATTAACGCTGGACTACATTAGTACCAAATGCATTTGAGCCAGGCATCAGTTTCAGATTAATTACTAAAGCCACATTCAAACTCAGTCTAAGCTCATCTAAACATAAATGAAAGGGATTGGCAGGAAATACATCAGCAAACATACTGTGCAGAATTACAGCATGTTAAGATAAGAGAGGATGTACGCATGAATACTTACTGTGGTGAAGTTCACCGCGTAGCAATCCTCTCCTCGAAAGGTGCACTGCAGTAGCATATCATTGATGTCATGACCTGTACGGTTGTAGAAATCAGTCATGTTGAACAGTTTGGGCTTGAAGTTCTGGAAGTTTGCCTTATCCTTTAGGGCAGCCAGAACTTCGGGCTCAGCCAAGTGTGGGTTGGCTATTTGATAGTTATTATTCAGGAGGGCCAGGAGCTCTCCCACATGATAGAGGTCATTTCTGGTGATTCTGGAGAAGCGGAACTCATTGAGGTTACAGAAAGTAACAGCTGGAAAGGTGAGGTTAGTCGCCGCCACCTCGTCCAGCTTGGTGACGTGAGGATACTCCAGGTAATAGGACACCCGATCCATGCAGACCAGCATCAATAAGCCTAGTGAGCCAAGGAAGGAAAGAGTCCAAAGAAACCGACGGAATGTCATGTGCCCATAGGCGAATATGTGACTCATGCCATGTAGGGTGGATATGTTAGCAAAAGCTTGCAGGTTGGAGGGCCTGGTGCTTTCAATGCTTTCCTCTGAGCTTCCTTTCATGGCTGTAGAGTGATGCTCAATACTGTCTCCCGAAGAACTTCAGGTTAAAGGCTTTGCTTAGCAACAGCAACAGCAGAACCCAACCGGCAGTGTTGGTTTGGCACACTGCTTCTTTATACCCTCAAGAAGTGGTAATGGTCTCAATAAATAGCCACCTTAAAATGGTTGTCAGTCTCTTTAACAATTTTCTTTTCATCACAATTCACCTTCCAGTGGTTGTTAGCTGTTCCTCTAGTCCCAGGTCCCACCCCCCCTTTTCTTTCTTTCTCTATTCTATTTTATTATCTCCAAAGCGGTCTCTCTCACTCCCTGCTCAGCTGTCCTTTGTAGCGGCGCCAAACACAATGACAGCTCCAGAAACACCCACTTCTACCAAAAACGCAATGCCTCCTGATTCCTGAGTGGTGTGAAAAGGGACAAGAATACAAGGGACAAGAAAAGAGAGAAGAACAGGGAAAACAGCAGACGTAAGGATAGAGGCGAGAGATGAGGGGGGGCTGCAATGAAACGGGCTAGCGTTTGGAGAGGTGCTAAGCCTCAGCAGTCAATGGGACCCTTCCTCCTCTAATCGGAGAGAATGCCTCTACATCGCTGTGATAATGGTATGCAATGGTTTTGTGAATGGAGGTAATAAAGAGAGAAATGGCTCACTGGTGCCTCGCTGCCACCTTCCTTTATCTCTCGTGTCTCTTTTGCTCTTCTTTTTTCTTCCAGAAAAGAAAATGAGGGGGTCAGAGACCTCCGACCAGCCCACCACTGTGCTTGACAACCGGCGTTCACAGCTTCCACGGGTTCCACTTCCTTATTTGCACAGATCCTCAGTCAATAGGGAAGACCCCCTCTTCATGCTTTATGGCCACCTCCCACCAGAAAGACCACTAAAGCCGTTTCGAGACCTCCAGCTTTAGTCCTGTTAACATACAGATTTATATTCTGCCGTGTGGAGCCTTTCACTCTCTCTTTCGCTTCCTCTCTCTCTTTCTCTCTCTCTCTCCCACCACTCCCCCATTTCTTGCTCTCTCGCTCTCTCTTTCAGTCTCCCTCTCTCTCCCTCTTCCTCTTTAGTAGTCAGGATCCATCCCACTGCTGAATGGCTGCTTTGCCTGTGTGCCTGTGCTTACAGGGGAAGTCTCTCAATCTGGACACAACCTTCAGTGTTATTATTCTCTAATCTGCTCCAAAAGCCTCTGCTGCCAACATGTTTCCTTGCACACAGGAATGCCACAGGTTGCATGTTTATTGCATTGACATATGTGATGGAGTTCCAGAAATGTCCACAGTTTAACCTTTTCATAAAATTGCAAACAAATAAGCAAGCAAATATATGACCCAAACGGCCTGGTTCAATGTTTTCTTCATTATTATATATAATTATTAGCTATCTAAATTAAAACCTTTATGTATTGTCTTCTCTTGCGACAGCATTGGTTAAATCCCAAAAGCATTTCGGAGTCTGGCTAAAGCAGTTCTAGGATATGTTCAATGTATGTGACTACATGAGAGTCTTTTTTTTTTTTTTTTTTACAGACTTGACCAGTAATGGAGTTGGTTATTTTATCGGGGTTAAAATGTCACCACGCCATTCTGAGAAACCTTTTCATTTCTCCTAGGACCAAACAAGATTATCACTCATTGGCTACCCTGGGATGTCTTATTATCATAACAATAGGTGCACTGCAAGGGATATAAGCACAGCCCTTGAGGATTAAATCAATATTCTGCCCTAGTAACCAAGGACAGAGACCATAGCAACCATTACCCACAACACTGTAGAGGTATGCAATTCAGATAAAACTACATAAACCATTTCATCCGTAAACTTCAGAGTAATGCAATATCAACTATACATTGTCAATGCAATTTAAAAAAAAAAAATGCTCACAGGAGGAAATGCAACATGATGCCTGAAGTGACATACTATTGTGGTTCTGGATCCGCATATCGCAGTCTTTTTACCTGACAGGGAATGCCAAGACTCAGAATAGGTTGACGAGAACAATGTCTGAGGGACTGCAATTTCCAAAATACAAGACAGAAGCCTTTTTTTTCCTTCTTCCACCCAAAAGCAGTACAACCCTAAATCAAAACAGGATTGAGCCACTTCTAATAACTCATAACATCATGACACCTTAAAATATATCCGATACTCTACCTTGTCAAAATCTCACTGACTTAATTAAGATGTTTGAATTTACAAGTGGTTGATGCCTGACTCAAGGCTAATCCCTTCCTATTCTTGAAAATGCATAACATTCAGCTCTCCTTTGTATTCAGAGTCATGACCGATAATGATTAATGTGCTAAAAAATACTTGATGGATGATGCTGTGCCCATTTAACATATGAGACCTTCACTGAGTTTTAATATGCCTTCATTCACAAACAGCGGCAGGTAAGTCAGTGTTGCTGACATACAGAAATCAAGTAGCAATTTGGCTGAAATGAGAATAAAGTGAACCTGCAAAGAAATGTGCATGCAGGGAGTACTAGAAAATGTATACTGTAGTGGTGTTTTCTGAAAATACATAATGGTCTCAGAGACGATAAGGGACCATCTCAGAGAACTGGAGCAGTTTGTGAAGTTTACATGAGCAAAACAGGAAACACTGAGGTGAAATCCTGTGACTACATAGTGACGATACTACACACATGGCTTCACAGTAACTAAACAACGATTTAGATAAATAACTGAATTGTCTTCCATGAAATAAACATCTATTCACATCTTGATAAATAGTGGTTTTTGTCGTCATTGTCACTCTCTCGCCTCCAACTAGTTGAGAATGCACCAGCTCGGCTTCTTAATGGTTTTAACAGATGACCACACCCCAGTCCTGGCTTCTCTCCACTGGCTCCCTCTTCGATTTAGAATTGATTTAAAGATTTTACTGATCACTTTTAAAGCACCTCTGGGTCTGACCCCAAGCTTTATAGCAGAAATGTTGACCCCGTATGAGCCAGTTCGCAGCCTTAGATCCTCGAGTGGGGCCCTTCTGGCTGTTCCAGATTTGAGGCTTAAATCTAAAGGTGACCGTGCTTTTGCCATCAGGGCCCCTCGGCTTTGGAGCGACGTGCTCGAAGAGATAAGGCTCGCAGAATCAGTAACGTCTTTTAAATCACTTCTTAAAACTCATTTTTATAGACTTGCTTTAATGTGATGTTGTCTTTTCTTTTCTTTTTGTCTTTTTATTGTTTTAGACATTTTTAATTATGTTTATTTGTATTTATTGATCATTTCTTTTTATCTTTAACTTAAATGTTTGGCTTTCTGTTGTTATATTGCTTTCTGGATATGCTGCTTTTGCTTTGTCTGTCGAAGCAATTTGTAAACTCTGTTTTTAAAGGCACTATATAAATAAAGTTATTATTATTATTATTATTGTTGCATAAATCTGCATTTGACATTCAGTTTCCATATTCAGTAATAGAATGCAAATACTCTTCATGCTGCATTTATTTGCATTCTCTTTACATTTGGGTTGTCCTATGTAAAGATTAGCAAACTTAAATTCCAAATACATACTGGCAGGCATGTCTGTTGTTGCAGATTGGAGGATGAAAGTGGTGGACTTTTCAACAGTAATTGGCTTTCAAGTGGATGGTAGAATGCACAGCATAATGCAGTGAATATTAATAAGGAGGGGTAATATTTGAGGTGCTGCTAAGCACTGCTCTCTCTCTTTTGGGGCCTTTGAATTGGAATTTTAACTCTCAGCTAATGCTCTGAAAAAGTCCAGGCCAAAAACTCCTCTGGCTTATAGAGGGTTTCTTCATAACTGATACAATGTCACATCTGCATGTGTTAAATAGTCCAAATATGTCTGTAAAAGCAACTTAACACTGTAAAGATGCAATAACACATATAGGCTGGTTGAACCTAATGGAACCTAGACAAGAGTGAGGAGCTTTTACTTTTTAAAATCACAATTCACAGTAAGGTTTGATGTGTGTTCCTACCTAATACAGCACTAAATATAATTCAGCACTTGACCATAATCCACGTCTTCCTTTGTCCTATATATTTAATGTCAGTCCTTCTAGTTTACAGTTCCATGTTTGGCTTAGATCAGATTTCTCTTTTGCACGTCCAAGAAATGTGTTGTTCATTAATCTGCAAAAACTGGAATATCTGGAATAATGCACATTAAAACAATCAAATGTGACTGAAAGCAACTTTATGGAACGCTATCTGCAACCAGGATTTCAGACATATGAATGAAAAAGAAATGCCTTTTTCTTGGCAGTTTCAATCTGACTTATTTCTTAAGATTGATGTGGTTTAGGTCACAAACAATGTGATTCATACTGCTGACCTGCTGTGCTGTAAGTCTGCTGTCAACACAGATGTGTTGCAAAAGCTTTGGAAAAAACACTAAACAAAAGTTTAACCCAATTTGACAAATACGCATCTTAATTTAGCGAACAGTACTGTTGCCACTCTCACTATGTGGATCTAAATGATGTCTGATATTAGGTAATGTGCTATAATTACTACAGTTCAGCAAAAATTCCTATGACAAGCAAACTGGCCTGATGTGATGTACAGCTAAAAAGGAGCAATTACAGTAAGTCATTCTTTGTGATACCCAAGTTATGCAGATTTGGCAGGCACCTCAAGAGGACAGATTGCCTTGTTAGTAACTGAGCCCTGCAGTAAAGCAGTCGACATTTAAGAGCACATATATCATGAAGTTAAAGAAGGAGCGGCAGAGATGCAACACTGCACTGGGGGAGCAAAAGCACAGCTTGAACTACAGATTAGACTATCCCAGCCGCTAAGCACTTTGTTTTACTATATATAAAATGTTCATCAGCTTACACATGCACATTGCAACAAAAAAAACAAGTCAGTGATTGGAACTGTTTGAGTTTAAAATGCAGAACACATCAATGGTAACCTCAAGTCTACAGTAGTTACGATGCATCGTGTGTATAGCTTCTATTATAGAAATAAAAAAACTACAGAAAAATAATGTTCCTTAGCCTTTTTCATTTTTACTGTATCGCAGACATTTCTTTTACTGTTAAGATAAACTAAATGCTGCTTTGTCCTTAAAATTAGTTGCTCATTCAATAAGGGGCATCACAAGGCTCTAACATTTGCTTGTGTGTGTGTGGATGTGTTCACAGAAACACACAATGGTATATTTATATACAAGACCGTGAAGCAACTTGAAGCAAACAACTTGTGCATTTGTCAAAGTACAGAGTAATCACTGCAGGTATCAAGCGAAGCTTTGTTCTATTGAGCTACAAACCCTGCAGAAAGAAATTAAATAAAGCAAACACTCCTCGTAGCCTTTAGCAATATGTTGATATGAAAGACTGTGATAAAGAGAACAGCCAACATTTTTATTTTTCTGTGACTGTATGACAGACATATCGAGGTATGTCTCTCCCCCCCCCATCTTCTTTTCACAGATGAAACAAGCAAACAGCAGAAATCTGCGAGACAACAGAAAAAAAAAAGGTTATTCCATGTGTGTGGCAGTTGCTGCAAATGACCTTGCATAAATGCTGTCTGTGATAAGAGCCAATTCATATGTAATCTACTGCTCAATATCTGTTGTGCAATTGTGGAGAACAAAACTGAGAGGGGAAGAAAAAGTCCAAGACCCTGGACACACGAATGGAAATGTACTACTGTGAAGAGATTTGGCACTAATTACATATTCATATTCTAACACTAATGTGCCATTGATAAACCCAAATGTAACAATTTCTTATAAAAAAGGAAATAAAAACAGATTTTTTAGTTAATGTAAGAGAATATCAGAAGGTCAACAAAGTTTTGCAGCAAAAGCCTTTCATGTAAAACCTGAAAACAAATTACATGGATGGGTATCTTCTGTTGCTCAATAAAATGCGTCATACTGCTCAGGCTGAATATTTATGAATGCTTAAACCACAGCTGACCAGATCAGTTGTTTGTGTCTACTGCATGACAGACAGAAAGTTTCTCTTAACTTGTTTTGTGAACAACTTTTTAAGTAATGAGTCCGGAGCTAAACCCAAAACATTCCCATGACGGAGGTGTTATTGCAAAGCTCTCAGGTATTTGCCTTAACACTGCTGTCAATTAACTTCACACTCTACAACCTAAAAAGCTGGCTTGATAGAGAGTGATGTTGCATTAACCTTCTCACATTCACAGCTTTCCCTATTTTAATATTATTTATGCATTTAAAGCCGATACTGTTCCAAGCTTTGGTATGACTAACAAACGAATATGATATGATAAAAGCGATGTTTTTGTATGATAAAAGATATAATTTGTGTCCAGCTTCTTCAAGTGCCTTGGATCTCATCAATCACACATACAATGACTCATACTTGAGGTATAATATAGAGTTTAAAGACTACACACACACACACGAACACACACACGAACACACACACACACACACACACACACACACACACACACACACACACGAACACACGAACACACACACGACAGATATAGCTTTGAATTGTATTAGTGGCTTATACTTTAACTGGTATGCCAGTGTTAAATATCTTATTATATTATATTATGATAATGCTCAACTGAAATCAGAAAAATACAATGAAATTATGTGGTTTGGGGAACAAAAAGTAAGAGTGTGTGGTCAAAGTCATTAGAGGCTGACATGTTTTATAATCAAATCTGGATGTAGCTAGTCCTCAAATATTCTATTATACTGATAATATGACTAAAACAATCACACCCTAAGCACCAATTCAGATGTTAAACTTTTCATCCCAAAAAAATACAGGCCTGGAGCAGAAACACATCATTGCTTAACAAACAAATAGCCCCATACATTCTGTGTACAACGTCAAGAGGCCAGACAATCCCGCCCACGGGGCCTTAAAGCAAAACCTACTGTGGGCTCAACTCCACTACCAGCTTCTACCACCGTGAACTTACTGATGCAAAGTTATTGTAAATTGTATATATGTAGCATCTGAATCTTTCTGGTATCTGAATGTGATGAGACAGTATGTTGAGAATATGCCTAAATTATAAGTTGCCAAGGAACCCAAAAAAAACACAAAATCAACACAAAACTGAAATACTACCAGGCCTTTGTAATTAGTGCCAATTAGGAGCAAGTTTAGACACAAAATAGTTTATGCACCAAGTACATACGGTCATTTCAATACATTAATCTATGTAAAAAATTAAAAATTAAAAAATAAATCTTTTAAGTGCAGGCCTACATGAAGATCAAGAGTGGGCTCACTTGAAGGTGACTGCCAATGCCGCTCAAATTCCCCCCCCCGTAAATGATATGATATCTACACACACCCCTAGGTCTAAAATGTTTTGTTAACTGCAAGCTACATGGAAGATTACAATGGATTGCGGTGGAATCTACTGCAGGTGCACAACTAGCTCTTCTAAGAATTTATGCAACCCAAAAAATGGTGCGAGTGTGCCACCCAGTGGACACGAATATTACGTGCAATGGTAGAACCTCGTCAGTGTATCCTCCATTTATCACATACTATAAACTGTGCAAGACTGCAAAAAAAAAAAAGTAAACACTACCTGCCTGGGGGAAAAAAACTAACACGTTTGGAGGCCTCTTGGCTACAGTTTTATTCATTTTCGTAGTCACTGTTAATTGTATCTTAATGTGTCGCGCCAGTCTTTTCGCTCCAACAGCGAAGCAGGTGAGTTAAATCAGTCCCTAATTAACGCACGCTATATAAACAGCTGCCTGCGAGTCAGAATACCGGGACAATTATTCCGAAATTACACGATACAACATTTGGCGTATTTAGTAGGCATATTGTCAAATTCACACATTTGACGCGATATTAAAATGACCAATGACATATCTAAAAAGAAGGGGAAGAGTTCGGGTGAGAAAAAGGCGAAAAGAAAGGCCAAAAGACGAGAGACATACGCGATGTACATCTATAAAGTTTTGAAACAGGTGGGTGGAGAAAGAGCGCGCGCCGAGCTTTAACTTTTCCATATCTTTAAGGTGACCTAACAGCCCTTTCCCCTCCTGCCATTCAAAGGTTCACCCGGACACGGGGATTTCAAGCAGAGCCATGAGCATCATGAACTCCTTCGTGAATGACCTGTTTGAGAGGATTGCCACGGAGGCGTCGCGGCTGGCTCAGTACAATAAACGCTCCACCATCACCAGCAGGGAGGTGCAAACCGCCGTGAGGCTGCTGCTGCCCGGGGAGCTGGCTAAGCACGCGGTGTCTGAAGGCACCAAGGCTGTCACCAAGTACACCAGCTCCAAATGAAGACTTCGACACACTTCAAGTTGTTTATAAGGGTTTCAGACCTATCACTTCTAAGCTGGTTCAATTCAATAAATGCATAAAAAGCTGATTTGTCTTTGTATTTTTGTGAACCCCTCTTTTTTTTTTTTTTTTTTTTTAATTTAGAGATTAAAAAGAAAAACACCAATATTACCCACTAGATGGGGTAACTGTACATCTTTCATATTACAGGAATATTTACTCAATAGTATTGGATCACTGTCTGATAAGCATACATAGAAACGTGATGTGACATTCAAACTGTCAGCTGTCATATCCATTAAAAGATCAAATAAGTAGCTCATTTTGTACATTGGCTATACATGTATTTGTAAAGATACACTAGTTATTTGGTGAAATTAACTGTACAATGTTACAATAACCCACATGCACGAGGTCAGTATGTCGCTGCATGTATCTTTAATATTTGCATTTTTATCTCATTACTATTATTTGATAATACATAGCTTTGAATAGCACTTATGTAAGACATACACAATAAATAAATTAAAAGATGTTTCTAATCAAGCCCCCAAAATGTCATTTTTCACATTTTGAACTCAGCTGGTTAACATAATATATTAAAACCCACGCTGTCAGCATAACAGAAGGCAGTATTGTATAGATCACAATACACCAGAGATTAACACATTACACGTGTCAAAAGCACACTTTTGCATAACTTGTGTCATTCAGTTGAGTGAGATCAGTCAAACTTATATATATTTCTGATTGCGGAAACGTTTGACTTCACTTCGTTTTAAATCCTCATATATGTCCCACGCCAGCCCCGACAGGTGTGCAATTTAAAGGGGTAACTGTTGCTGTCAGTTAGCTAATCTCATCTTGACGTTAGCTTATCATCTCCTGAATGTAATCCTCTGCAGTGATTCAGAAACCCTTTAAGCCCCTTAAAATGATAACGAAGCTCTGATAGTCAACTAACACGACCACAGGAACTTATAGCAAATTAAAAGTAAAAAAGTAGCAATTAGCTATAAGCTACGGAAAGCCACTAGCTAGTATACCTGGCTAGGTATAGCAAAGTACAGTTTAGCTAGCTAAAAGTGGACCTTGCTTAATCGTCGTCATGGTTGCCCAATTTAGCAAAGATGATGAGATTCGCAAGGCTAAAGTTGTGTTTATTTGATAACAAGCCAAACCTTGAAACAAACAAATTTAAAAATGTGTGGTTTGAAGACACTTACCAACATTTTGAAGACATTTCTATATTTCTGTACGTATATCGAGCTGTAACAAAGCAGATATGCGTCATGCAAGTTTAGAAAACGAAATAAATAAAAATGTGGGACTGTCCAAACAAAGATGGTAACCGGAAGTGACATTTCTTGCTGGACATTATTATACAGAAAAACTTTATTCATGATTTTAAAAAGCAAAACAACACTAATATAGAGAAATAAACTACAATGTTTAATAATAATTACAAAGTTTGGTTTTTATGTATGAGAAAAGGTGCATAGCTCAGATTCAATTGTAATCATCATTTATCTCACATGTAAAGACAATGAGAGGTACAAACTGTTTAATATACTTATTATTATGTTTCTAAATACCACACTGGTCTGTTTTTAAAGTAATGTTTTTCACCTCTGATTCATTCGTCTAAACCCTGACAAGATCCATTATTCAGTTAGCTTTAAAAATGGACATATTTATAAACTGACAGAGGAAATAATACAACATTGTAGCCTTGTTATGTATTCTAATCAGCTTTCTAAAAGACGAGCCTGAGAACTGAATAGTACTTGATTACGGGATAATGACACTAGCGTTTGCACCAGTCCAATCTGCATAAAATGGAGGAACTGATAAAGGTCTCTCTAATTAGGATGGTGTTTACATCAGGCTTTACATACACCTATTAGGCAACCCTTGTCAACATCCTACAAAGCCAGGCTCACTGTGATAATGCACTTGGATGTGACTCCCACCGCTGACTGTTATTGTTGAGATACCCATTTTAGATGTTACCAAGTATTCTTGGTAATGATATGAAATCTACAGATGTTATTATGAGGGTGATACAGCCTTTGATGGCGGTGACTTTGTTCGTGATTATCATGGCCATTTAGGTTTTGTATCTTGCACCCTTCCCCATATCCCCTGTCATGCCCATGCCTCGTGGTAGTCATTGCTGTCTCCTTTAGGCAGACTGCTATGAACACATTATGGATGGATGCATTAGTGAGTGATGCAGAGCACGGGCTGGCTTGCCTTGTTTTCGTGTGAGAGTGCATCATTAGAAAATGTTCCACTTGGCAGGGAAGCGCGTATTAACTGCAACTGCAATGAAATGAGGTTGTGATAGATGGTTAAAGTTATACAGGACTATTAAGTTGAAATATGAACCTCTCAATTGTCATGATGAAACAGAGGGTTATTTGCGTGGTGATCAGTGCATTGAGAGACAATTGGAATCTGCAAAGACCGATACAATACATTATAGGTAGTGGTCTCAGAGCTGAAAGAGTACAGAAAAAGTAATCATGCTTCCACAGAATAGTTTGGAGCTACTGTTCAATTCAAGGCTCTATAAATTCATTTACGGTCTCCACCAACATCTCAAGCATTGTGATGAGACCTGGGGGAGATTTGCAAACAGGGCATCTTGTCTAAGCCCTGTTGTGGACTCTGATGAGCCATATATATGGAAGTAAACCAGTGTTGATTGGCTATCAAAGGTGCTTTAATAGCATCAAAGACTTAGGGCAGACTGTGTGTGTCTACCTTAATGTGTCCATATGGAGTGTTGGAGTCGTATAATATTACAAAAATGAAGATAAACCAAGATGTAAATCAGAACCAGTAGACAAATGTATAAATGCAGCAACTAGCTTCCCTTTGGATAATGTCCCTAGCCAATTAAGGATGCTCATTATCTCTTATCCTGTTTCCATGGTGACCTCCCAGTCATTCTACCACCAGAATACAAACTTCAGGCCCTATTTCTCCCTACTCCCTAGACGTGAGATGAAATGTGTAAATTGCAAATTAATTGCTCTCGTACAAGCACAGGACTGCCCATATGCCAGACATGATCTCGCTAACTCCAAAAGGAATAACAATAAGTAACACACACAACATTAAAATAAGAAACACCTGATTGATAATTGAGTGCTCTGATGTCGTGGTGACGCTCTCTCTAAACTTAGACTTTCTTTTGGTGCACTAACTCTGTCTTAAACTAACAACAGATCCAATTGCAAACCCATTAGCATTTAATATTACTGTAATTACTGTGTACATTTCATTATGTTCTCAGTATATTAAATGGCTGCTCAGTGTGGAGGGAGGGCTATAGTTTAATCTCTTTCTGTATTACTGTGTGCCACAGTACTCAAAACAGCATTAAGAGGCACATAATCAGAGGGAACTAATTGCCTATGATTGCATAAATGAAGTGCCTCACTCTCATCAGGGCTCTTGCTGATGTCCAGCCTCTTACCGCCTTGGGAGAGGAAGGCGGTTGACCACAATGCAGAAAACCTTGGAGAGACCACTACTGGTGGGTAATGTGAGGAAACCAAAGATTTAATATGTCCACGGGGGGCTGTGAGGGCAGGGGGTGTTGCTACTGCTGATATTTCTTGTTGTCATCAGAGCTGCCTCCGCTTCACAGAGGAAGAAAAAAAAAAAGAAACATGAATGCCCACCATTTGAGAAATGAATTTATCGAAGTCGCTGTCTTTTTCCCCATTAGTAAGTGTTTAGTTCAGCGTTTTAAATAATTGCGTTACCAGGAATGATATTTAAAATACATTTGGGAGTCAATGAGGCGGGAAAGTGCCTACATGTTTTGCTGATGACACCCGGGCCATTTGGAAGACATCAAAGTAGAGAGGAGGTAGCCCAGATGCATATTATAAACTCATTATGTATATCATTTAAAAGGATGTACTCCAGCCGCAAAAACAATATTCCTAGTCTCTCTCTGGTAATGTGTGTTTTCAAAGTTGAAACTCTTACTCGCCTTCAGTTTAATGTCGCATCTATTACCAAACTGTAACATAAAATAAATGACCTTGATTTCCATACCAGAACAGTCGTTAAGGTATAGATGAGATGCAGCGATGCTTCTGTGATTTCAAATGGGAAAGAAGAAGGTAAAACCTCTCCACAAATATCACAGCATTTCTCCACCTGTGGTGCAGACCTTGTTTTCCACAGAGCTTACAGGCATCTTGGTGGACTGGTGGATAAACAGACATTAAAATATGTGTGTTTTAATACACCATGTATCCAATGCAGCACATTTTAATAGATGGTGATATTGGAGCAAGTTCTGCAGTCTTCAAAAACTCAAAGGTAATTCTGAGTCCTCCTTGCCAGCCATTAAAACCTATTCTTGGTGTCTAAAGAGTTAAAAGATGCTACCGGGTAGAGATTTTACCAGCACTGGAAAATGGTGGTCTATCATTCAAAAGAGATGTTTGTCAGATGCCTAGCGAGTAGGCTTAAGAGGCTTAATTATGCACCGTCCCTCCGACATCAGAACACTACACGTGGGGCAGAGTGACACAGCGGTTGCCAGTCATTCAGCCTAATGTTCTAATGCAGGGAGCCATGTGGATACATAAAATCCATTAAAGCTCTTGAAAAAAGAAAAAATACTGAGCAGAAAAAGACATTTCGCAAACACACACTCACAGGAGCTTCCAAATATGACATTCTTATTTGCTCCTCCTCTCAGAAAAATTTCAAAACTAAATTTTCCCCATAAAGTTGCTTAAATGTTTAAGTCAGCTTTTACTTTCTAAACGTGTTTTTGAGTTTTACAGTGAAAGCCCTGCTAGGAATGTTAAAGGTTTATACTCCAGTGACTTTCCCCTTTATTTGGACTATTTTTGCTCAGCACATGGAAAGTAAGAGAGGTGGAAACATGCTAAATATATCCGGAACAAGGTATAGTTTTGTGTGATCAACTTTAAAATATGTACATGTAATAGTGCCTATTTTTTAAGAAAGCAAACCTCTAATTTGCTGCTGATTTAAGGGTTGTCTGAGAAATATAAAAAAATAATGGTGACAGAACAAGATTTTGATACTCATTTGATGCATGCAGCCTTACAGACACACTTCATGGCTGTAACTTTGCTGGAGGCAAATAGGAGAGGCTCAAGTGGCATGTGAGACATAAAAATAGCATTACTTGTCACACTGCAGGGAGGGTCTCATACAGAATATCAAAACAACTCTGTGAACCAACACTGTGAACAGCCGGCAGGCACATAGTGGACATTAGCCAGAGAGAGGGAAACACAACAGAAACAGAGAGACGGGCCTTTTTGGACTGTCTCCCTCAGTTAATCATACACATCTCACACAACCACTTTTCTCCACAAGAGGCAAGCCATTCAGCATGTTGCGAGGCAGCTTTCTCTTCACGCCCATGGCCTTACGTTCTTTTGAACTTGATGAGGACATGCTGGAGAGACACAAGTACAAGAAGCAGCTGGCCTCCCGTCACCTCAACAGCTATATGTTGAAGAAGGAGGCCAGGGCACCGCTGAGGTCCAGCACTGCCCTGCAACCAGCTCTCTGCCAAGATGTGGTCGTCCAGAACGCCCTGTATACAGGAGACCTGGAGGCTATGCAGCACTTCTTTCCCAGAGGATCCACAGCAAACCTCATCATTGAGCCACAGGGGGGGGACATGCGCTGGGTGGCCACAGGGAAAGGTAGGAGACAACATCTGGCTTCATTAGAAATAATAATTCAGGAATTCATACAATTTGGTAAAGCTAAGTAGCTTTATTGTATTTCCTGGAGATTAGCATCCAAAATTAGGAATTTTAAAAGAACTTATTTTAACAGAAGTGCCAGACATTACCTGTGTTGCTGTGGAAAAGACAGAAGGTAAAATCACTGCTTTAAACTGACTAGGAGCAACTGGTGCATCTCACCCTGACGCAGTGTTTAAAGACACGGTGAAGCAATATTTATAGCAACAGAACACGAGGCAATATTTTTAGAAACTGTCATATGCCCACCACATATTCAGACAGGATTTAATTGTGGCCTTTCACTGAGGACAAAGTAAGCTGTTTGCTGTTTTAATTTGTGAAAGATTAACATTATGAGTCAGTTGTAGCTTAGTTGAGTCCCTGGAAATTAATGTTCAAGACTCCCAAGTTAAAAGTTTGGATGAATACATGACACTGATAATGGGCAATACTAGATACTACCAAAATCATTCTATTTATCAGAACAATGTGTTTCTCCTAACTTTCTTGAGTGCAACACTGCATTGTCTGTTGACTTCAGTGGATTAGCTGAATCAGTGGGCAAATCATTGGCTCCCATACCACTGCACTGGCAAGGTTCACCGGGTCAACCAAAATATCACATAACGCCACCCTGAAATAGCCCTGTCTGCACAAACAACCTGCATAAGTGCTTATTTTCTTTGAGAGAAACCAACCAACTAAAACTTTGATAAACAATCTCGTTCACTCCAGTATGGCTTATTTAGCACCTAAGATTAAGTGGCACAAATCAAAGGCATACCGCAACGATGTGATCGCAACAGCCAAGGCCACAGGTTGTGTCCTGCAGTTCTGGAACTCTCTGCTTGTTGGTGATGAGCTGACGGTTCTCAGCATCGTGGACGATGATGAGTACAGCTACCTTATTGATGCCATTTATGACACCAGCAACATAGAGGAGTGGAAGAACTTCAGATTTAACTACAGAGGCTTGCGTAGGTTTATCAGATCTTTGATTTTATATCAAACTGGCTGGTACAAAAGTTATGGTCTTACTTTTCTTCAGGGTACCAGGGTTTTTATAGTATTATTGAGAATTTTGTTGAATACTGGGAAGAGTCATGCTACTAGTAATACTTTGAAAATATTCTACATGACAGCACGCTTGAGTTACTTAAATCCGTCATGTCTGCCTTTTTACAGTGATCCTAAAGGTTGAGCTCAAAGTTAACTTTATGCAAATTGCACTCCCTGCTGGCAGGACTATGGTCACTGAATTATGAGCAGGACCTGACCACACCACTTCACATCACAGCTGGCCGAGGCTTCACAGACTGCCTGAGACTCCTGCTGCAGCGTGGGGCCAATGTAGACCTGGCACCTGGTGGAACCACTGCCCTGCATGAGTCCTGTGAAAACTGCCAGCCAGAGTGTACCAAACTGCTGCTGATCCATGGCGCCAACGCCAATGCTGTCTCTGAAGACGGCGTCATGCCTTTGCACGTTTGCACATGCCCCGAATCCCTTGAGTGAGTAAAGTAGAAAACTACAAAGTGTATGTCAGTGCTTCATCTAATTCAGTAATTCTCAACCAAGGGTACTTGTACCAGGGGGCAGCCATTGTTGGCACAAGTGACAATTACAGGATAAAGGTAAATGCTTAAACATTAGCTGGTGCAACAATTGCACAAGAGGAGAGTCAACAAGCCAGTAAATTGACTCAGTAATGTCAGTTAAACCACCATTTGTAAGTTTCCTTACATTAGCCGTTATAAGCTACAAGTCATACCAGACCAAGTACGGCTAGCAGCAAACCTAGACTGTTATTTAAAATCAGTGAACTGCAATATGAACCCAAAATTTACTAATTTCAGCTAAAATGTGCCACTATATGGTTACTGGTCATGAAAGACCAAGAAAGGCTGTAGCAGCAAAACCCCTGAATTGATTAAAATGAGCAATGGTGCCATTTTTGCTGATACATTCCATCGAATGAATTGCTGATTGTGTAATTTCTTCTTTTAGGAGTTACGTAGTCTCATTTTAACACATTTTTCCTGTTGCATGGAATCTAGCTAGCAGGCGAGCAGAGGAGGTGAAATGCATATAGCTAAAAGTGCTGGATAACTGGATGAAACGTAAAGTTTCTGCAACTCAAAGTGGTTGTTATAAAGATTGATCAAGCTTTTGCTGACAAAAAAGGCAGAGGCATGTGTCTGATGTGTACACAGGAATACGACAAGGTTCTGTAATTCTGTCTGCAGATGTGCCAAGTATCTCCTTCAGTATGGTGCAGCAATCAATGGTCGCACTGTAGATGAAGACGACACTCCTTTACATGTGGCAGCCAGGAACGGCCTCCCAGACCACACTGAGCTCTACCTGCGCTATGGAGGTGCTGTGGACAAACAGAACGATGAGGGTCTAACACCCCTGAATGCTGCTTGTTCACAACCCCAGGAGGTGAAGGACCTTGAACGTCACTTCAAGGTGTGCCAGATGCTGCTGGAGAAAGGGGCCGACGTCCACGCTGTGGACCAGGACAAACACACTCCTCTGCACATGGCCTGTAAGAATGTAAATCCAGACATAGTGGACGTGCTCCTGGCTAATGGTGCCTGTGTTAACAACA
The DNA here is from genome assembly GCA_036023655.1 of Nannoperca australis. Taxonomy (NCBI): domain Eukaryota; kingdom Metazoa; phylum Chordata; class Actinopteri; order Centrarchiformes; family Percichthyidae; genus Nannoperca; species Nannoperca australis. Next base: position 123,399 of record JAVQJD010036137.1, read on the forward strand.
TGGACTATGGTGGCGAAGCTCCCATGCACAACATCCTGAAGGTGGTGTGCTACAAGGTTTCCCATCACCCTGAGAGGATTGTCCGTGCTCTGCTCAACCATGGTTCTATTCGGGTGTGGCCTGGAGCTCTGCCCATGGTAGGATATCAAAAGCCACATGTTATCTAAAAAATACTAAAGGATAAAATGTGTGCACCTGCATTTCATATGAGCTAAAGCACTCCAGATTGGTTTGTAGTCGTATATATTGCATTTGCAGTACGAACCAATTATTCATCAAGGTGGATCATTTTGCATAATTAACAAGAACTGCACATGTAACACCTTAAGAAAAAGTCTTGAAACACTAAACTGTTCCTTGCAATATTCCAGATTTCACAGTCAAATCATTCCCATTTCATGACACAACATGAAGTGTTGCACTCTCTGCGGGAAACAGACTACAACTATCAGTGAACCCACGTGCACTAGACAAAATGCCTGGTTCCTAATTAGGCAAGTGTTAATAGGAGATTAATTAGCACTAATTGCATAATTTCCAGTTAAACCCCTGGAGGGAAGACCAATCTGTTCATTTCACAAGTGTTTAATTACTTTATTTCTTCAGTTCTATTGAGTCACAAGCTCGCTCATGAACTTAAATGATGATTATATGAATCTTTGCTCTGTGTTGGGGCATTTCTTTTAGGTTTTGAAGCATTGCTCTGAGTCTCCACGCACCATCGAGGTCCTTCTGAACGCCTACAGTCACCTCAAAGTCACAGACACCTGGGTTGAGTCCGTGCCACCTGAGGTGTTTAAGGCAAGCTCGTAAAATAATTCATTCCTGAATAGGGTTAAACCAGACAAATGGTTTTTGATTATATGTTTTTTTATATTGTACTAATATTCTATGTCTTGAAATAGTATTTTCATACCCAAAAATTGCATGTGTTGGGCACGGCATCTAGACAGCACCAAGAGCATGAAAGCTCCACTATAATTATTGCTGATTAAGTTAGTTCAGATAATTTAACAGCTCTTAAACTTGGGGATGATCAACCCACATCTATTCAGTGTTAGGAGAAGCTCTGTGATACGTTCGAATTTATTTACAAAAACATTATGATGGCTATATGAACAAATCAAAATGTGTCTTAAGCAGGGTGCATATAGGTCTAGTGGTCATGACTGTGGACCGCACAAACTGAGCTATATTTGATATTCACAATGCCAATGTCTCCAGTAGTTGCTTACTGAATGTCCATGTAATTATTACTGCTTATGTATTTCAAAATATTACCACGACTTACTGTAAAGCGAGACAAATCGTCTCATGTTTGTCTGTGTTTTTTTACGCAGGAGCACAAAGAGTTCTATGAGTCAATCTTCTCTTTGGCACTGACTCCTCGCTCCCTGCAGCACTTGGCACGCTGCCGACTCAGGAGCTTCCTGGACAGCCGGGTACACCAAGTGGTCCCTAAACTCGATCTGCCCACCTTCGTCAAGAAATACCTGCTCCTGGAGTACAGAGGCTATGTCCACTGAAAGCACCTTGTGATTGAAATTGAGTGCTGCTACATGTGAAGAAGGAGCAACCGTTCACAATTTAATAACAGTCAAGATCATAATTCAAATAGTGACATCAACTGTAGCACTATACTGGTATAGTATACATGCCCACTGGTACACTTCCTATTTTAATATACATTTTGTGCCAACACATGAACAGAAACAGCTGCTTTGTTTTCTGTCACTTTTGTTCCAGATCAATCTTTCAGCACAGTTACGTGTTTGATTTTGCACCACAAGAGGGAGCTATAGACTTTAGTTGATGAAGTATATCATGTATTTAGTTGTGTGTTTAATATTTTATGGTATAATATTTCACTTTTTTTGTAGTTTTTTTTTTTTTACTTCTGCACTTGATAGAAAAGATGCTCAGATGTTTGTATTTTTATACGTAGTAATTATTATGGCAGTTTGATGTTAATGCGCATAGTATATAGGATGAGCTGAACATTGGTGATTGCTATAAAATATTTGCATAAATAATTGTTGATATGATTGCAATTAGGTGTTTTATATAAAAAAAATAGGCTTGATATATAATAAACTATTCCACTGTGGTCATGTAATCTACTTTTTATCATTCCCTGTTGTTTTACATTTTCTCTCTCTCTTCTCTCATGCTTCTGCTTGTGGTCGATTCTTTCTGGGGGAGAAAGAATATTAATGACAAAGTACATTTCAAAATGTCAGATTGAGATTGTGTTTAAAACAACAATAATTGAGTTTAGAAAGGTAAGTATAATTATTCCAAATGAACATGTTTCAACTATACATTAACTGTTAAGTGATGAATAACGATTATAGTTTGGGCTTTTATCAAGACATTCCGATACGCTTATTCCTCTTTAACCTGTTCATTCAGAAATTAATGACAAGCTTTGACGCGACGGCGAAACGAGAAAAAGACACAAGAGAAGAGTTCAGTAAGTTGCACCTGTCCGTCTCCAATCGGTCATTTGCGGTTGAAAATCGAGTTAACTTGAAGGGGTCGTTATGGTCACATAGCAAAATCACAATTATCTGCAGACCAATTTACATTATTAAAAATAAAAAAACAGCAGTGGCAAGATGATCATTACTTCTCAGGACAATTCAAATATGTAGATTATTTTGTTATAACAGGCAGTTTTTATTAGGCCTACCTCAGTGATCCTGTGTAACACTTATATTAAAAAAGCCAGAAGAAATCGTCAAAATGACGAAAACTGTATGACTGTAAAAATGTCCGTGACTTAAAATGTATTAATAAAAAGTGTAAAGATGAGCTTCCCTTTAAATAAAAAATTTAAACAAGAACGGGAGAGAGGAGCTCGGCAAATGGTTGCAATAGATCACAGAGAGGTGCTGCTGAAGTCACTTGCAATTATAAGAATTAGCCTGGCCTGGCCCTCCACTGCTAATCAGAGTCGGTGGTGATATGTTTATGTCCTCGTGCAATCAGACGACCAGTTGGAGAGCCCGGGCACCCAGGATTCAATAGGGCTAATCATCATCAGTTCCCATTGCCGTTTAAAAGGTGAAATGATCTGCGATTAAACCAGTGCTTAAAGAAAAGAGAAAAGTGATTTTTTTTTCTTTCTTTCTCCACATGCATTTGTGATCAGGGGTGAATTACAACTCCCAAAGTGCAAAGCAAACTGCGTGCGTTATTTCAAAAAAACATTTTTTTTTTAAACCTTTACGGGCGAATTAGTTCACAGTTAAAGTTTATCATTTTTTTCTTTAAATAAATTCCCCCGAGTTCAAACACATCTGACTTTGGCCACTGCGTGTCCGTGTCCACACTGCAGTTGACCTCGCATTAACGTCTTTTTTTTTTTTTTAAATCTAATGTCGCCTCGAGTATCTCTCTCCAGGGAACAATTGTTGCGGCACTTCTTTTTCTGAAGCCAAACGCATTGTTTTTAGCCGCGGAGGGAGCGGGGAAACATCTGCCTCTCCTCCCTCCTGACTCTGATGCCCATCGGGCCCGATATTTCAACAAAAGTCGCCGTTGTTTTACGCTGTCCCTTGAATCCAGAGTAATTACTTATCATCAATCAAAATTAATAATAGCTGATTGGGTTGGTGTGGTCAACGATTATAGAAGGGGAAGGGCTGGAACAGTCTCTCACACCGTTTTGCAGTCAATGGTGAACCTGGCAAAAGGGGAGGAGGGCTTGAGGGGGGGGGTGCGACCCGTCTATTTTGGTCTCCACTGGGAAACTACCGCCTCTCAGGACGGCCAAAAAGTCAGAGGCTGAATAAGGAAATGAAGCGTAATTTGAGGAAGATGGATGAGCCCCCGGGGAAACACCCCCTTTTCATTCCTCTTGTATTGCAGATGATAACCAATGCGCTCTCGCCCTCTCTCTCTCTCTGCACACACACACACACACACACACACACACGGTGCACTGGAGAGGGGCGGAGGGAGGAGTTGCAGAGAGGGGAGAGGTAGATAGATAGAGAGAGCGTGTGTTTATGTCTCAGTGTGTGACAAATAAGAGGGGAAAGGTAGCGGCGGGGCACACAACAAAGCGCCCGACTTGACTGACGCACACAGCGCGCAGAGATCCGGAGAAGCAGTCCACTTCACAGGGATGACAGTACGGCAGAGGATCTACTTTCAGTTCACTCTGCCTTTGCTCTGAAAGTTTGGCGCGTCGCCGAGGAAAGGACACCTGCTTTTAAGTTTCCGCCAAATCAAAGTGCTCGCCTGCAAAATGCAGAGACCAGGCGGTCAAGGGACGGCGTTTTCAATCGATTCCCTGATAGGGACCCCACAGCCCAGACCGGGACACCTGCTCTACACGGGCTACCCCATGTTCATGCCGTACAGACCTTTGGTTATTCCACAAGCTTTATCCCACTCGCCTTTATCGTCCGGTATACCTCCACTCGCGCCTTTGGCTTCTTTTGCGGGACGGCTCACCAACACGTTCTGCGCCAGTTTGGGACAAGGGGTGCCATCCATGGTGGCGCTCACCACGACGATGCCGAGTTTCTCGGATCCTCCGGACAGTTTCTACCCACCACAAGAACTCCCAGGTCCCCGTTTAAGCGCCGCCGATCCCGGAGCGAGAAGGCAGGAAAGCCCGCACTCCGATGAGCTGCACAGCCGGGACAAGGGCTCCGAGCTGCTGAACTTCTCGGAAACTTTTCCAGGTGAGCTGGGCCTCATTACTTATTTATTGTATTTTATAAAAAATAAAAAAAACCTCAAGGCTGTTGCGTAAAAAGCGACGGCTGTGAGTGAAATGCAGAGATTGTTGGTGTTTGGTGTCAGACATGCACTCAAATTAAAAGTAAAAACCCATCTTAGTTGAGTTTTGTCACCGTTGCAGGGTGACATAAATATTAATGATACATCATTTAATAGAGGCCAGATTCTTGGGGATGCACTCTGATGACTTTAACATCTGTCCTTCCAGATAAATTCATTTGAAAGAACAGGCTGTAATCTGAATTCTTTCTGAACCGTTCTTCGTAGTATTATAGGGATAACTAATTGTAGAGCATGTTTGACCCCATTTTAAGGAAACGTCAGTAGAATATTTATGTAGGGGGATGCAAGTAAACCTGTTGCTAAACACTTAGAATAGAAAAACTCAGTGTTTACACACAGGGCAGTTGTAAAGGCCCAATATGAGTTCAGTTAATACTGCTACTTGTAAAAAAAGAATGTGAATGTTTTTCAGCAATTCTGTTCTTAGCTATTATTTCCACTAAAGCGCAATAACCGGCGTCTAACGTTGTGAGACGTTGCGCAATGGTCGCTTCCAGCTTTGCAGGCTCGCGAACAAGTGTCTAAACGCGAACGTGTTCGTTTTCTTTCTTTCTTTTTTCTTCCCATTTTAGGTGAGACCAAACTGTACAGCTCAGACGACGAGAAGCTGGACCTAAAATCAGCAGACACCGCGTGCAGCGACCGGGAGGACAGCTCCGCAGACAGCGAGAACGAAAGTTTCTCGGACGGGAACAACTGTGGCTCCTTGTCCCAGAAGAGCAAACTAAAAGGCGGCGCGCAGGACGCGCTACCGACCGGCAGCTCGGCGGGGAAGAGCCGGAGGAGACGAACAGCTTTTACCAGCGAGCAGCTGCTCGAACTTGAAAAGGAGTTTCACTGTAAAAAGTACCTTTCCCTGACCGAACGCTCCCAGATCGCACATGCACTTAAACTGAGCGAGGTGCAGGTGAAGATCTGGTTTCAGAACCGCAGGGCCAAATGGAAACGGATCAAAGCCGGCAACGTTAACAACCGGTCAGGAGAACCGGTGAGAAATCCTAAAATCGTGGTCCCCATCCCCGTGCACGTCAACAGGTTTGCTGTGAGGAGTCAGCATCAACAAATAGAGCAAGGGACCAGGCCATGAACTCAGATGAAAATTCTAAAATATTAATAATAAAAAAAATACAAACACTTACATTGAGATACTATGTTCCACTGATTTGTTGAACGCATGAAGCACAAAAAGGAGGATTCGATCATTTTGTCTTGAGAGGTGAGGCCGAGCAGAGAAGACCTGCTCGCAGACAGATCAGTTATTTGGCAATATGCTGTCATTTTTATTTATTGTTCTGTGAATATGTAAATATAAATGGGTTAAAACTGGTACAAATGGGCACTATGAGATGAGACTGTAAAGATTTTTTAAGTATTTATATGTAGGGCCAAAATGTTCTGTTGGTTATGTGCATGTCCTCATTTTGGTGAAGCTGAAGTTTCGTTTTGTGTTTCGTACAATTTATTGACCACATTTGCATGTAAAGACGTGTTTTACATTTTGTTTTGGCAACTGTAGGAACCACCTTTGACAGCCATTTGTGGGGGAGAAAAGGGAAAAGATGTGAAGGAAATAATGACCAAACAAGGGACAACTGTAAAGTATATTGACCTAATAAATCACTTTTTACGAAAGTTGGAATCCAGATTGAATCATTGTTGTTCAGAGAGTAGAGTATGTTTTTATGGTTTCGAAAAAATGTCTAGGAATTATTTTATCTTGCTAAAATGAAAAGTGTGGCCAACAGTGTTTAAACGAACTAATACGAGTAGTCTGCAACAGCACAAACTCCAGTTAGGCGGCTGTTTTGATATTATATAACACTTTTTTTTATTAAAAGGTCTCACTTTTTGTGTAACCTGAAGATATTATTTATAATTTTATGAGAATATTTATTTATTATTTCTAAATCTATTAAGGCGTCTACTGAAAAACGTTGGTGTATTTAAAAAAAAATCTTTAATATATAAAGAGCTTCAGCGTTGCAACTCAAAACTCCACTAGCATTGAACGTCGTAGATTCGTTCACACATTTGTTAGTTTTAATCCCTTCATTTTTAAAGTTTTTTTTTTCAATACCAGAACCTGGAAGGTGGATGGGTCTTTAAAAAACATAGCAGCAGTGATTGATTTCTCTTTAGGAGGCCATGTTGTCTCAAGTGGACTGATGAATCCTCATTAGACTGGGGACATTCAACACACTGTAATGAACTTATCTATCAGTTACTGTAGAGAGAGAACCAAACCTACGGAAGTCCTTACTAATCTGACAGCTAAACATTGTATTTTGGTTAAAACATTTTTTTTATAAAATGGGGAAAACTAAAATACTAACAATAAGTAGACACATAGAAGCTTAAATTCAATTTTAAAACTTGTTAAAAATAGATGATGTTGTTTCTGTGGCATATCACACAAGACTTTTCTTTAGAACTGATTTTTTAGAAAGTTGAGAATGCCTGTAGAGAATCCCCCCCCCAAAACTGTATCAACATAAGATTTGAATCCTCCAATGTTAGAATATTTCATGAATTTTGATTCAAAAATTATGATTTTTTACAATTGTAGAAGAGGCAACATATGACTTCTAAAAATGACAGTTATAGCCTATAAATACAATCCTACATAACTATTTACACTAACATACCTCATCTATGAGACTACAGTGAAATAAACAAATTCATGCCCCATCTTACTCACTCTGACCAAATATGGAAACTTTCATGGCAATGTAAAATCATAGAGCAGCACTATTAAAATAATCTGTACTTAAAATAATGTGTGGCCACATAGCTATCCAGTTACAGGAAGGGGGGAAAACAGGGTTTGATGATTTATGCAAACTTTCATACTCATGGTTCTGGGTTTACATGGTTTCTCTCAACCAGTTCCAGAAAAGGCTCATGTTGGAATAATTTCACTTCACCTCAGATGAGAGAAAGTGATTGGTTTTCCTGTTTCCAAAATAGACTTAGGCCTCAAGCCATGTTTAACCTACTCCAGCAGCACCTGTTGAGGTATGATGATAGGGCAAGATTCTTATACTTTATCAGTATAAATATTTTATTAAATGAACCATTCCTTTTTTTAATTAGTATTTAGCCAACATATGGTGGATTTTGGGTAACAATCTTCTGGAATACAGCAGGAAACACGTTATTATTATCTTCAATTTCATTTCCCTCGACCCTCTCACACACTGGAAATGATTTTCTCTCAGTTTGACCTCAGAGCACAAGCAGACATTTCATGACCTGGGCACCCATGAGTAGTAAAGTTTTTTTCACTGTCTACCTCATACATCAAGACTGTGACACTTGGATGGGGATTCAAGGAGTGATGATCGTGCGAAGGAGCGGTGGAAGTTTTATTATGGTCCAAGAGCTGACTAATATAGACGGTCAATTCCACAACATTGTGCCAGAGTGCAACAGCTATTTCAGTCGCCATGAGCTGTGTGGTGGAGGTGACGGCGAGGAGCCATGACACAGCTCAGACACTAAGTTCATGCTGGTTGTTGTTATCGGGATCCTGTGAGCGGGACTGTGTCATTTGCAGTTTTATTCCAAAGTGAGTTTCTTTGCTGGTCTGGGCAGAAATAACCATCAGTGAAATTATTAACTAAAAAGGTGACATCTTATATGATTTGCTCGTTCAAAACAATTAATATAATGTCACATTATTTGGCTATAACAGATTTGTTTGTGAGTTTTAATAACCTCTCTTCCATTGAAAGCTACACCTTAAGTGAACACCTCAGTCTCAAGACAACATCTGTATCACTCTGCTGCAGGAATCACAAATTGAAATATCAGAAGTTCGCTCCAGCAAAGACATTAAACCACTTCCACATTCCCACCTGGAGAGAGAGAGAAAGGGAGAGGAAAGCAACGGACCTCATTACTTGCTGCTTGTGTGAGTGCGGGCTGCTCAGCGCCAACTGGAGGCCTGACTTCTTGGGAGGGTCCGGACGGTCGTGGCTACAGTGATGTATGGGCAGATGCATCAAATCGCACAAGATAAACAAGCGATGAGTTTCATCAGGGCCATCATAGCTTTAATTTGGCTGCCTAATGAGTCAGATCTAGTGGCGGAGATAAGAGTTGTCAGAGGCCCAGCTCTAATGAATTTCTTGCCACTTGTAATCAAGGTTGCCTGTCTGAGGGGGGATGATTAATGGAACCCTGGAGGATTCCCTCGGCCCTCAGCCTTCATTACAGCTAATGCATTCTCAGGCAAATTAACAGAGAAATGCAGGCAAAAGCCAACGGGGAAGGGGAGCGAAAGAGAGAAGGAAGGAGAGAATGGGAGAGAGAGAGCGATGGGAACAGAGCGTTTATGTAAGACAAAGGAGAGAGAGGAGGTTGAAGAGGAAGATAGCGTGGTGGGTATGAAACAGCCAGGTTGTCAGCAGGAGAGAGAAAGAGAGGCAGGGATGTGCTGAAATCTACTGATTAGCGAGAGGTTCGAGGATATGGAAATGAGGATGGAGACACGAGTTTTGGGGCAGTCAGAGAGGGCAGGGGGGCAACAAGGATGTACTGGTCAGACATGATGGAGCTGAAATTGATAAATGGATGTTGGAGTCTGGGGGGATCCAGGGGATGAGAGATGGACAGATTGGAGGAACAGAGTGGATATAATTACTGGTTAAAGAGGTTAAACGGGTGAAGGGAGGAGGACAAAACAGGAAGCAACCATAACCTGTCCAAATCAAGACAGGCTGACAGACAAACCACCTTAAAGCAACATTTATGTTACGACCAGGCACACCACTGACTGCTTGCTAAACAGGCTGTTAAAGTGGCCTGTGGCCAAGCAGCCCTTACATGTTATGGAAATATGGATTTAATGTTTGCAAATATGGTCTCGTCAGGTCTTTGTGTACCCATCCATCAGCCTTAGACCCACCTCTGCAATCTTGGAGGCAATTTGTCTGAGAAAAGGTGGGCGGCAGAGAGCCCTCCTCACTGTTTAGCAGGCCCTGATGAAATATCAAAACACACAGCAGTGCAAGCGAGAGCTCCAGTCTCACCACAACAAACACAAGTGGCCGGGGTCTGCCAAGGCGTGAGGCATGGTAATAAATTACAGGACACATTCATTCCACATCTCTTGAGAAAAATGACCAAAATAATATGATTCAGTTTAGGTTCATTTAAGAAAGGCATTTAAAATGTTGACATTTAAAGCCCCTGAAGACTTGGCTTCAAACGTAAGCTGCTGTAATCAATATGTTTATATTAACAATGGATCACATTAATAGGTTTATGTGAAAGGGCTTGTAGTGACAAGCTCTCAAAGTAGTATCATTTGACTCTGCAGTTCACCTCAGAATCTGAACCTCTAGAGCAATTATTTGCATGTTTTATTTTCATTTTCATTGTTTCGGTTTTCTAGCCACACTGAGCATTCGCAACAGAGTTGTTTCTAGCAGGAAAGAAAGCTCTAAACTCTTACTGGACTATACCTGCCTAGCACCAAATGGCAGAGAGACAAAGTTAACAGGTAGCTGGTGAATATAGGGCAGCATTTAGCAGCTAAGGAGACAGATATTTCCCTCAGGAGTTGGTGGAGACCAAAAACAGAGCTAAAAAGTGAGTGAATTTTGGACTTACATTTGTCAGGGGGACACAAATGAATGCAAATGTTGTTCCATATCTGCTGGATGCGTAAATAGCATTACGATTACTATTACAATTACATAACAATCCGCTAACAAGTTTGCCATATCAATGATCATGTGCTTGTTTCTGCTGCAGAAACATTAATTTACAATTAATGGAGACATAAGCTTTTCTCTACAACACTGAATATTCATGATAAAATAAGCAACATTTAAAGTTAAAACGGCCATTTTTATTGGTAGTTTAGGAGTCAAAAACTCTGACAATATTTTAATAATTGTGGGTGTAGTTTGATCAGATTTGATTTACAGTAACCAAACAAACCCAGCAACTGTCATCAGTTTCTGATTAAAATGTTGCTAAACTCCAATTGGGGCATGGATATGTCACATCATCTTTTTCTAAACGAGCCTCGCCCACTTCAGAAAAGTGACAAAAGCACAGAGAGAAACACAAAAAAGAAATATTTCATGTGAAAGAACTACAACCATCTTATAACTTTGGCAGAAATCTGTGCTCACACTGGACCCCATTACTACTAGTAAGGAAGTAATATAAAATACGTTTTCAGGGCCTTTAAGCGTGACTGTGCATTGTGGCTCCATGTCAAGCCAGCGCCTTGGGAGGAAGAGGAAAGACTAAAGAGAAACCAGGTGATAAAGCTCAAACAATGCCGGCAAACAGAGAGAGGAAGGGGATGAAGATATGCTGAGACAAGATTAGCAGGAAATAAGAAGTGGATTAGTGAGGGCTTGACTCCTCTGAACATTGAGACCTTTCACTTTTCCCCACGGTGTTGTGCTGCCTGACACTAAGCCCGGCTCTTTATCTTAATCCTCTTTCAGCAACTGTTGGGGGGTCCCACAAGCAGGAAGTGGTGAGGTTGCTTTACTTACCTCAAGGCAGGCTTGGTTGAGTTGTCTTGGACACATTAACTGAGTCTGTTCCAGAGATGGTGAATTCCTCAGTGAGGTTTGATGAAGGAACATGCAAAAGGGAAGAACATGAAATGGCAGCAACTTGTTGAAATGATCGGGAGACTTTTAATTTGAAATAGAGCCTCACCTCGTCAGTTAGGCTTAGGCAGGTCATGTACAGAAGCGACAGGAGCGTGATGGATGATGAATGAACACGCACACTAGACAGATGTGTCGATTTCCCTAAACGCAGGGAAGGCTACATTGTTTTATTTGAGTGTTTATTAATAGGTCAACAGTCAGCCAAGCATCCAAGCATACAACATGTTACTCTTTAGCTTTTGCTTTGTTTCACGTTCTGAATTTAAAAGGAATTACAGTAGGAAAATTAACTTGAACAAAAACAAAACAAAAAAAAGAGATATTTACATACTGCATTATAAATATGTCAAATGTACATCATTATACACAAGTACCAAAAATGGTTGGTTTATGTCAAGACCAAACAGAAGTACCTCAAAAATATGCCTAAAGAGAAACAAAAACAACATATCAAAATATATTTCATGGGTCAAGGGGACTGTTGACCTTAAACCAGTTTAGTTTGTTTCTCTAGGAGGAGCTTGTCTTCAGATAAAAGCATTAAGCTAATATGTACACTTCATGTTGTATTTTGGGGAGGGGAGGGGGGGGAGACGACAGGCAGGTTACTAGTTTTTTTTCAGCATCTACAGTATGTAAATAAGGGTTCAGGTAATCACTATACACATTCAACTCCTCTCAGTAATACCCCGGACACTAAAATGTACTTAATAAATTAAGTTGCTCAAGTAGAAATCTAAAATAAGGCCAGTACCATGGTACAGTACGAGATAATTATAAGTATTTGGTTGAATTTATGGGATGTCTTGGAAAGATTGTGACATTTTGGGAAATATGCTCATTGGCTTTCTTGCTGAGCGTTAGATGAGTAGTTTAATACCACTCTCATGCCTCTGCCTTAAGTATGGAGCTATGGGGCGCCTCAGCAGCTCCCCTAGTAGAACGCATACCATATGCTAGTCCTCACCGCAGAGGCAAAAAAGTATGGAGCTAGAGCCAGGAGGTGGTTAGCTTAGCTAGCATAAAGACAGGACGCAGGGAGGCAGTTGTTTAATTCGTACAAAAACAGAAATGCAAAAAAGGGAGTTGCCCGGTGTGACTTTTTGCTAAGTCTGGCTAACGGTTTGCTGGTCTAATCTTCTCCTGGCTTCAGCTCGCTAACATAACGCACAGATATGAGAGTGGTATCAGTCTTCTGATAAAAAGAAAAAAAGAAAAACTAATAAGCATATTTCCATTTACAAACATCCTCTTTTGAACACATATTCATTCACTGTGGGTTCTGAAAAATAGGAATACTGTTAAGCAAAACCAGAATTGTGAATAGAAGGTGCCAAGTTAATAACTTGCCCTGTAAACAAACATCCTGCCTTTGTAAACCCATAAAATCAAGATGGTTTAAAACCTTAAAAATGGCAGTTAAAAAAAAAGGGATAGTACTCGGTGGACATTGTGCCCACATGAATTAATTTCTTACCCAAGTCCTATTTCTTATAAATGAATTGGCTTATGTCTGTAGAATACTGTACATTTGTATTAATGCAAAGAGTCAAACTAATTATTAATTATAGTTCCTTCTATGAACCTCCTTGCCCATTTTAATCCCTAAATGTCACTCTCACTTCAGTCACTTCAATGCATGTTAACTCCCTGCTTTTAGACTGACAGGTTCTCAGGAATGGGGGGAGGGGCACATAGGTTTAAGGAAAAGGAAAGGGTTGTTGTTTTTTTTACTCTAAAAGTCAGAGTTAGTTCAAACCATTCTTATAAGGAATAAGATGACGGAACAATAACTACTTTTTACAGAGGTCTGTACATTAAAACACAGTTATGTCCCCAAATCTTCACTGTAGGTGTTGTCTCTCTAATGTTTATGAACAGAAATGCCCAGTCGCCCTCTGCTGCACACAGTTACAGACGAAGACGTAAGCACACACTTACCGTACGGTTACGTACGGACGTGCACACACAGCACCATATATGTATTTCACAGCAACAAATGCTCTCGGGAGTACCGCTTTTACAGCCTTCGGCCGCAGGAGGTGAATTGATATTCCAGTACGCTTGTGGTTTGAAATTGGGTGAATCTATGTCAAACAATTACCAACACAATCTAGTCAATCGGAAAATTACTCCAACAAAGATTTCATAATGGTACAGTTTCACTGTTTCAATCAAACCTTTGAATTTGAATGAATTTTGATTGAAGAGGCACGCTTACAAAGCCATGTGGCTCAGTGGTCATAAAACATTAAGCCCCTTAATTCCTTTATAGTCATGGACACTTTTACTGGAGGATCAGGACAAGGGTGGCAAAGGAAATGACTCACTTTCATCCGATTCTGCAATCAAATCCTTTATGATGATCTGAACCCATTTTCCTATGAATTAGGTATCTAAATCATTTGGACTCTTCAGCTATAATTGCTTTGCCTTGTATATGAATAGTATGTCAAGAGTTTGATAGCTGTGTTGAAGACATGCGTCATTACTAAAGCTGCCACTGATACCATGGAAGATTTAGTTTCTTTCCCACATCATTGTTTTGTCACTTGTAAAACTATTCCTCACAGTTTTATGTTATTATGTTCAGGCTTGGAAATTTGAAGGAAGTTTCTCATTCACGCTCATTATAAAATCAGTTCATGTCGGAGAAGGGGAAGACATAAAAGGAAATGTTCAAAGCATTAAGGAAATGCTTTTCGTAGGGTAGGTATGAATGCAAAAGTAAGTCATTTGTTTGGTTGACGCTTAAAAAACAAAAAGCTTAAAGCTAATCATGATCATCTCAGACCAAGATTAAATGAATGTAACAAACAAAACAAATAAAAAAAAGAATATAAAAACAATGTACAATGTCCGAACCCCAAACGCTCACTTCTTTCGGCATAGTGGAATATCGACAATGAGTCCATCACTCCTTATATCTCTCCATCGGTACTGATTCTGGGTTACACAGTGTAAAACAGACGAGGAAGTACTGGGAAGAGAAAGGGGTGGGTTTGGGGGGTTTTGCGTGTTTGTCTGTGATTTCTCTCTGGCTCCTACATGATGCTGATACTGCGGTTGAGCTCACACTGTGCGTTGTTGTTGTTGATGTTGGGATTGGGGTTGCGGCGGCTCATGTTGGGCGTGGGCACGGACGTCAGGCTGCTTGTATCGTTGGGGCAACCGTGCTGAAGTAAGATGTCTGCGCACTCCTGGCTGCCGGCTCGCCGAGCGTAGGACAGCGTGGTCTGGCCCCGAGCATCCCGACTCTTCACGTCCACACCGTACTGTGGGAGAAAATGACGGGTGTGAAAGGCAGATCAGATGTATGATTTTCCACATTTTGTGGAAATTTTAAGCAATTTAACAAGATTTAATTTGCTAATTAAAAAAGGGTAATACAAACAACAGTGTAAAATAGGATTTTAAAACTGCAGTATATTTGGTGAAATATTCTAACCCGCAGTGTTGCAGTACGTTTTATAGTTGGTCCATAACATTATATGAAAATATCCTAGAGATCTTGTCCATTTCACACATATTTATCCATATGGACACAATTCTGGGTCTCTTGATCTTGACTAGAATCTAAAATAGATTTTTGCAATTCTGAGCAATATTTGCCACACAACATGTTGTTTAACAGCACGGAGAGGGCTTTAAAGCAACATTTAAGCCATTGTTTTTGGAAATAAATGGTAACCCTTTATTTTATGGTTGTGTTGATTCTCAGTACTTTACTTGGATGTTTCTTGGAAAGATGTGTGTAATCTAATACCAATTACAGCAGAGGCAGTTATTTTAGTTGTGTGGTTTTTTTTCCAGGCAGTTGCTGATTCCCAGAGGAGTTGTACTTACTTTTACATAAAACTTGCAGAAAATATAATTTAGCAGCACACTGAAAAATAAAAATCTAAATAATTAAAGTGTTTAGACACTGGTGTCTGGGAAGGGAGTGGCACCTGTGGCAAGGTTAAAGAGGTTAAAAGACCTGGTTATTGGGATATCTTTTCTTTCACACTAAATGCCAACAATAACATTGTTCATTAACATCTGAGTGGCTGGAGGAACCAACTAACCCAGATAAGCAGCTGTGTGATGACCACATTGGCCATTGCACAGGAGAGGTGCAGAGCGGTGCGTCCGTCTCCGTCCCCGTAGGTCTCGTTAACCTCCTCCTTGGTGCCGTGGGCAAGCAGCACCACAACCAACCTCAGGTCATCTTCCACCACTGCCCGAAGCAGCTGCTGCCCCAGGGGCATGTCCGACTGGGGCAGTCCCACCAGGAACAGCTTCTGCTCATACTTGGCTCGAATCCAGCGCTCCTTCTCCTCCCTGGAGAGAAGTAAATGACAGGGACGCTACAGGTCAGGCAGGGTGAAACATAGTGAACATGCTATGAGCAATTTAGCACCTAAGTTAAAAAACTTCCAGTGCATATCTCATAATTCAGAGGCAGTGATTTTAAGACAAACTCGTGTGCAAAAGGTAGAATGTAGACACACAAGGGAAGTATTACAGTAATTGGCCTAAGAGACTCACTGGTGGAAAGTGACATTTCTAAATGATCAGAGAACAGGAAAGCCACTAGCCTCCACTATCACAGTGGGAAATAACAGTGAGATTGGCTGCAGAGATGAGAGAATGCCAAAGGGTGTGAAGCTTTGGGCAATATTCCACTTTTTAGTGATTACGGTCGACAGCAAGATGGTTAGAGCCTGGCCAGCTTTCTAAAGGTTACACATCCTGAACAGCATGTCTGCTGCGGACAATACAGGAAGGAGGGGGACGTATTTTTTATCAGCGCTGTCGGCTGTCAGTCTGAACTGGTGGATCCCCTCCACAAAAGAGTCAGTGTGTCTCCGAGCCCCAGTCTCCCTTGGGGTGGCTGGGCCCTGAGTCAGATCGATGGGGCTGAATGGCAGCCAGAGAGGGAGGGTGGGATGTGGGGCTCCTTCACTCCAGCCTGCAGCAGAGAATAGAGACTGAGGGAAGGCTCCATCCTCTATCGCCAGGCAGAATTCTATCTATTGCTCTCCATCTTGACCCCCCATTTCTTTCTCTGGCCACATACAAACTGTCCAAATAAGAAAGGGGGGTAAAAATCTATATCAATATGTGAATGACTGAGCATGCCCAGTGTGGCACTAACCCCATGACCCTGTCAGCCGGTGTGATAAGGGGAGCAGAAAGAGGCCGTTGTTTGGATTTGTGGGTGAGTGACAGAAAGGAGAAGGTTTATACGGATAAGTTGAAGCTGCGACGCTGGCTAGAGTGACAAGGCTCTCGTGGGACTCTCTATCAACGGGCCACGGCTTTAGCGGCAAGTAGAAACTGACAATCTAATTCACTTCAATTCTATTTCATCATAGTCACAGTGACAACAAACTCAATGGTACAACTTAATCCACCTTTTAGATGAGCATCAGAAAACATATTATAGGGTTGGTTCACCCAAATTACAAAAGTAATGTTTAACCACACAGACACATTTGATTCTATTTGATTTCATCCAGAGATTTCTGTTTCCACCTTGATACAATGAAGATAAATGGAATTTTGTTCATGTTTGTAAAATGATCTTTAAAGGATAAAGGATCTTTTAAGGATAATGCTTGTGTTATTCTTTATTCTTTTGTTGTCAACAAATCCCACAAAAAGACCATAACCAACCATGTGTTGTCCTTCTTTCCATCTTGGCTACCCTGTCTGTGGTTCTCGGCCTCAAACCCATTTCGACTGAAAAGTGTAATCCTCAAAAAACACTTACAAATATGTTATAAATATTATAATTGATTTCCTAAAACAGCTGGCCACTGTGTTTTTAACAAACACTACACAGACAGGAGTAAAGTTTCAGCTGCGGATGGACACACATTTTGGTGCTCAAGTGAATTTACAGCAGCAGGACATTGCATTTAGGTTCAACTTAAAACCACAATGCCCATGTTCACTATTATTACTAACACTTGTGTTTTGAACAGTTTTTAAGATAACAATTAAGGAATGGAAATAAGAAAAATACATACTTTTGCAAGCCTTGTCATTTAAAAAAATGTAACAGCAACAGCTCTTTCCTGAAACAATGTCCTGGTTACTCTAGATAACCCACAGATAGCTAGATTTCTGAAAACCTACTTCACTAAAACCAAAAACTATCTGCTGGGCAAAATAGAGATAAAAGAGAAAACATGTTCTTTTGCAATTTATGTGGAACGGACTTAAAGTCTTTCCCCAAATAGCTTATTTTCAATTACTGCAGCAAATTTAACAATAGTAACCAATTGAATATTAGTCACTCTCCTTTATTACGACCTTAACAGCTAGATGTCAAGGCTGCCAACTTACCCCAGACAGCAACCATTTTCAGACTCATATGTCAGCTGCCAGGCTCACTTCACAGAACAGTCTGTCTTGCACAGAGGAGCCTGGCACCAGCCCAAACTACATGAGTCAAAGATGTGATGGAAGAGGTACAGGTCTTTATCTGCACCCAAGCACAGATTGATTAACTGCAAAACACCACCAGAAGCTCATAAAGCAACTTAAACCACATCTTAAAATAGCCTTAAAGCTATTGCTTCTATAAGCATATGGGAACATTTTTGTTATGACCTCGAAGAAAATGTGGAGGAGAAAGTCCTTTAGCCCGCTACACCATAAGAAAATCTTTTCTTAAGGATGAGGGTATTATGTGAGCAACAATACAGCCCTAATGGCAGGCAATTGCAGTGGCTCAGAGTTTTATGGTGTAAGACCTCCATCAATCCCTACTCAGTCATTATGTGTGGACAAGCCTGTTAGCAAATCAATTGGCCTTAGAACCAGTGGACTTCTCGGAACAGGAAGGGGCCAACCTGCCCTCCCCTCTTATTTCCGGTGGATTCTTTGAAAACAAGTGTCTTTTATTTTTTTTTACTGCCAAAGAAGCTAAAGTGTGTCTGAAAACTCTGTAACCAACTGTAATCCTCAAGGCAAAAATCTACAACCTTTAACCGAAATCTGAGCGTGGTTAAACAGAATCACTGAGAGCTGTTGTCCAAAGTTTGTTTCAGAAAGGTAGAGTGAATGAGATGCTGAATCTGTAGAGGCCAGTGAATTGATATGAGCTAAATGAGGCAGAAAGTTAGCACCAAGAGGTAAAACAAAAAGGCTGAGGAGAGCCATTAAGAAGACGTCAACATCTCAGAAAGGAGCCCCGAGGACACTTTGTTATCTTCCGCTACAAAATCAGCCACGAAGACCTGCTGGTAAAGGCCTCACTCACTGCTGATGCTGAGCTCTACATTCAACCACAATTCTTTTTACACGCTCTACTTAAAAGAAAGAAAAAAAAAGCAGCCAGGCATTGGTTTTTAAAAATTCCTAAACTGCTGCCACTTGAAAGACAGAGTGTGAAAGGAAGTGAAATGGTAATCCCGCCTCTGTCTTTTGTTTGAAATAGAAAAACAATCCAAACAGAGGTAGGGTTTAGACAGTCAGGGGGGAAAACTGAGACCCTTGAAAAGGACACTTCCTCACCGCAGGAGGAAGAAAAATAAAATCAGCAGATTTAGCATGTCAAAGTGCCAGGACAGAGTGGGAGGGGAGGTGGAGAGGGAAAGGAGAGTGATTTTTTACAGCATGCGGGGATATTTAGGAAATTCAACCAATGAAATTGAACCGATGGGTACTCATATATATATATATATAGACACACACACACACACACACACACAAATACATCCAGGCATGGGCACTAACAGACACCAATTTCCCCACCCTGGCTTGAGCACATACTTGTTCTAAATTTCTCTGTTGCTCAGGGGACAGAGGGGAGCTTAAGGTTCCCAATAAAAATGCCTGTGTCTAAAAACAAGCCCAGTTGGTTTCGCCGCAAACATCCTCCATCAATCAGAGCTATCCCACAGCTCATAATTATTGTTTAACTTTCTATCACTGAAGGTTATTTGAAAGAAATCTTAGGTAAACATGCTTACTGAGTTAAAAGTGGAAATGGGCCCCTGTTCAGAGCTGGTGTTCCCTTTCATTTGCCTACGCAGAGCCCACCTAGATAAAGGCAGCCTTAACAGTAGAGAAAGGCCTCTTTTATAATTCTATTAGAGCTCTGTCCTTTCAGCTCTGCGTTGAGCAATGGATCCTGACCCTGACTTAATTAAGTGGCAAATGGCGGAATGATTCTCCTAAACCCAGCCCACAGAGTCAAGAACACATGACTGAATTCAAATAAAGAGGGACAAACAAGGATAATTAGTCAAGCCTGAAAGACAAAGGCGAACGGGAATTTATAAGAAGGGAAGGGAAACTGAGACGGCGGGGGTGGAGCCAGTGGTGGAGGAGTCACAGAATGACCAATCTGACTGCCTGCAATAAAGGTGCATTGGTCCATAGGAAGAGGAGGATGTCCGTCCCACCATCTTTCAAGCACAGTCCTCCTAAACAATCACAGCTTCTAGGGCTCCTCCCACTCTTCCCCAAGGATCCAAATTCACCGCGGACACATCAAATAGACGCAGTGAAGGGGAGAAATGGTAGTGATGGTGTTGGAGGGATGGAGGGGGGGGGGATTCTTGGGGTTTGACCAGCCTGAACAGAATTCACAGTGGGGGTGGGCAACTTGTATGGGACCGATTCCCATGCAGCCAGAAGCTTCACTTCCACAAACCGAGGGGAGGGAAGAGACAGAGAGTGAGGAAGAGGGACAGCAGCAGAAAGACAGAAGCAGAAAGACAGAGAGGGGGCTCAGAGGGAAACGACAGAGATGAAAAAAAGCGCACACAACAGGGAAAGAAAGCTGGGCCCCAAAGCATCAAAGGTTGCTATGGGCGAGAAATGAAGGAGCAACACAGTAAACGCCGCAGCAAAAGTGCTAAATAAGGCCCCCTACGGTCCAGCGGTTCACAGTGTAGACATGGTATGCTCCGCTCTGAGAATAACAGCTGCAAAAGAATCAAGACAAATATTTTTACAAGTGGAATAAATGCCACTTTTCTTGTTTCCAGAGTGCGGTCTGAACAGATGACCAGAATTCAAAAGCTTGTTGTGTGGAGCTCTATAGAGAGGCCAATTGGAGAGCATCTGGGTGCCGTAGGCAGGCAGAGGGATGAGTTGAATATATTGTGACATTAATGAGGTTGTCAGACTCCTCGTGATGGAGTGGCTGTGTTTTTGTGCCAGCAAGACTAACACCCTTAAATGCTCATGCTGTTAACCCCTGCTGAACCCTCGCCTCACATACAAAGCTGAGGGGACGATAACACATGCCCTAATTATGTATGCAGCCTGCTTCGCGTACGTACACATTTCAAAACCTCGATCACATAAAGGGATTGTCTTGGACCCTTTATCTTTTACAACAAGAACTTTTTGTTATGATTTTGTAACACTAACAATGTTAAAACTAAATTGCATGGTTAAGTAGACTGTCGCCATAATGAATCAGTCCTTCCTTTACGTCTACCTGGCTCTGAAACCCGGTGGAATGTGGGCAATTAGTGACTGCGGTACCACTTCTCCCACACAGGGCTAATTACTGACCTGTGGGTTTCATTTAGAGCGAGAGAGAGGGCGGACATGGGAAGACCCAGTCATTCATTTGTCTTAATTAATTACTCTTCCTCCACCAGGGCTCCTGGCAAGGCCGGCTATTCTAAAAGCTCTTTTGAGAGTTACCGTTCCAGCCCTCCTAACCTGTGAGTAGCCCGGGAGCTTCGCTCTGTGTTTTGGGGACTAACGTGGAGGACAGAGGCCATTGTGGACAAATCCTACAGGAAAGTAATGGCCACAGCACTGATGTTGTAAACGCAACAAACAGTAAAAAGGAGGATGCGCCAAGATGCCACTGCAGGAGCAGAAGGGGTTAAAAGAGGCAGCGGGGCCAGGTTTGGAGAGGTTAGCGGTGTGATTCATTTTTATTACCACGCAGCCCCTGCAGGCGGCAGGAGTGGCAAATTATTTCTGAAACAAAGTGGAGGGCTCTCATCAGAGCTATTACCTGCCTGTGGCCGAGGGCAGCGCGGAGCCTACAGAGGGTGACAGTGAGAGGCCCGCGTCAGTGAGGGATAGCCGTCCACATCCGTCCACGCTCCAGGACATCTCCCCCAAATGAGAACTGGTGTCTGTGTATGTGTGTGTGTGTGTGTGTGTGTTTCAGTGGGAGTGTGTGTGTGCTAGTAGAAGATAAGGGATAAAGTTAGCTGTTGGACCTCCCCCCACAGAATCCGTCAAAACAGTCTGTGGTGTTTTCTATCACGAACATGCCAAGCAATTAGAGGTGACGTGCAAAACACAGCGACTCCCAGGTGCTAATTAAAAGAACAACTCCCCTCCAATATGCTGACTGCAGAGCCGTCATCAGCCACAATGCAGGGCTCACACAAATGTATAACCACAGATTGAACTGTAGCCTAGCCATGTCTGACATATGCTTTTAATGCATTCTGTGCCACTTTGTAATTAGGCATCCTTTATAAATTGGTTATTAATCATAACTAATGGCTTAAATAATAGTTAAGAAATCATTAGTTCTTTATAGATCAGTTATAAGCCATGAATAAGAAGAACATTTGGGTTACCCAGGTTGTGAAAAATCCCTTTGGCCGTTTGAAACATCTGACTTCTTACCTTCTGGGAATGGGCTGATCTAAAATCAATCAAATCAATCCATTTGTAACAAAATATTAACATTTACAACTGCAGACTCAAATGATTAAAATGAATCATTAATTCATGTATTAATCGTATCTTAACCTTTAGAACTGCAGGCTTGGTGGCTTATTAGAACGTGAGAAACACATATTCATTTATTAATGATTAATAATTAACAAATAGAAAGGATTAACATTAACATTTTGCATTAACAACCTGGCAATCCAAAATGTATTCCTATTAATGGCTTATAACTGATTTAAAAAGCATAAGCAAATAATGTATTAACCGTTAATAGAGCTATTAGTTCCAACAACACTTTATAAAGGGTGCCTTATAAGAAAGTGGCACCATGCCTTTCTTCAAAAACGCGTCTAAAACCAGATGATCAAGCGACATTTTAAGCACATATGTATAGATATAAACATGCTTCCCATTATGATGGGTAGTAATTTTTTGTGCTGTTGTGCATCTCTGTGCACAAAAAATCTATATTGTGTTCTTTCGATCCAGAATATCATAAGCTAAACCAATCTTGTGGATGAATGCTTTTAAGTTAAATCTTAAAAATGTAAAGGGGTAAAACTAGTCTTGCAGGAGACATTCAATCAGACACCGAGTTGATATTCAGGTAGTTACTGAATCGTTTAGATTAGGTGTCACTGATGTTTAGTGGGACTCCACCATACACTGCCTGCCTCGGTGCCATCACAAAGCTGCTACATGTCACCGATGTGACACAATTAAAATCCTTTCCTATGTGCTCCGCCCCAAGTTAAAAGGAGCATTCACAGAAGGAGAGTCGGTTCAGGAGCAAAGAAAGAAATCAAAAAACTACATCCCATTAAGTCGGTTATGATTCATCATACAGGATAAAGCTAAATAACTTGATACCGACGTTTACCCCACAAGGGTATATTGTTCTATCAGCAACAAAATCATCAGCATCTCAATAACCAGTGGCCATATATGATATTCACAACAGTTTTTTGTCTGAAGATTAGTTATGCTGCAAATTAGATTTAGTGTTTGACAGTGAAAACTAATGGAGGTGCTGCTGCGGGATAGGATCGGATTTTTTAGACAATGAGGAACCTTCCTGCTGGAGGCGACGTGGGACTGACAGTGGTAGGGAGAGGAATCAACATCAATAATCTTTCATCAAGTCCACAGTGGAGCACTTTAGCACAGATACCATTCAATAAATAACTGTAGGCCATCATTCAGTTGTGAAGTGGCCGGAGAACGCAGGATGGATTCAGGATGAAATGGCCTCAGACTACCAGTGGAACTAAAACACAATGAAAAACTGTTCATTAGCAAACTGCTAGAGAAACGGTATTTTCAGCAGTGAACGGTGTTTATATGCTCCCAGTGTGTGCACATGAAAAGGTCTCTCACAGTATACTGTATGAGCAGTAGTGGTTTTGTGCTGAAGTGTATGCTGAAACCGCTCCATTGGCAAAAAAAAAAAAAAAAAACAGGAGGTAAGGTACGCACTTAAACTGCTTGAACTTTTTCACAGTTAAGTGAGCCTCATGTAGCGCTACAAGTTCAAAACCATAAAATGTACTCAGTTTCTCATAAAGTGTCAGAACCACAGCTGTGGGTCAGTGAGAAATCACAGATTTGAGAAAAGGCCAAACATGCCCCTCGTGTTTTCTTCCTGCAAACAATACGTTGATTAACTCGTTCTATCACGTCTTCAATGTGAATTGATTCGTTACTTTTCATAATACACTTATTAAAAAAAATTAACAACAGTAGTAGTAAAAAAAAAAAAAACATGCAATGTTTGTCTGTTGGTATGTCACTTTTCGTAACTAAGTTACAAAGCTGTGATGTTAAAACAGTCTAATGCCACCAGGGAGACCCTACAGACAGTCTTTGCTGTGACAGACAGAGTGATGACCCGGCGCCGTGTGATGGATATGTGACACGGCAGCTTGGGGCCTGAGGGCCTGGCTCTTGGGGTGGGGTTTAGCCATAATGGTGTGCTTAATTACCTGCACAGCCACACAGCAGGTCATTAGTCAGACTGGGACGCTAGGTCTCACCTGTCACCAAGAGATAAACAATCCTCCTACCAGATAGATCTGGGTACCTCAGAGAAAAAGGAGCAGATAGTCATTGGGGCAAGTTAGGGCAGGGCAGTACGGGGTAAGTGGCAAAATATAATTTAAAAGATACATATTAATAAAGATGGAAAGCTACTCGTTAGGTAAAGTAAAAAAGTAAAACTCCAGTTAAGTAAGTTGTATAAGTTCTGAAAAATTCAACCTTCCTTCTTACTATTAAACTCTCATCTGTGTACACACGAATATCAAGCAGGATAATAAAAGGCCTTGGTTGGTTTCAGATGCTGTTCCGCTTTAAAGATCTTTTCTTGATTAGCGCTAACATGTCATCTGACGAACTTGATGGATTTGGAGCTAGTCAGGGCATTTATCAGGTAAGCGCAAAATGATCAAACACACACACACACACACACAACACTCCTTTCATGAATTGTGGCTTTCAGGTCAAGTCAGTAGAGGGACAGACGCACAAGACAACAGATAGTCTAGTGGAAATATTAGATATCATATTCTAATGCAGAGGGATTTACATGCTGATAAAGTACTGACTCAAATAAAACAGAAGCATTGTGAATCAGTGTGTACAAGACGGACAGATGCTCAAACATAAAATACTGTGTTCTTGGCTCAGCAGAGTGACATTTATGGACCCCTGGTGCTTCTTATGGAGCATTTTGTTGCCTGTGCTGAAATGTGGGTGGCTAATAAACGGCAGCTAATGGAGAGAATCTGGTGCTGCCTTCTCATTCTATAATCTCTGCACGCTTCATTAAGCAGCACCTTTATTTGTACAAGCATGCTAACCTGGTGCTGTCGCTGCCTGGCTTGGTGTAGCCCTCCAAAGCGCCTTCCCACACACTGTTGGCCATCGCATTCCCGATGGCAGTCATCACCATGCTGAGCTCCACCGGCCAGTCGTCCAGGTCCAGGGAGCGGACACGGGACAGGTGTGTGCCCAGGTTTCTGTGGATCCCGGAGCACTCAATGCACATCAAGGCGCCCAGGTTGAGACTGGCCCAGTCTGGGTCTGCATGATGGAAAGATAAGAAAGAACTATAACAATAGATTCAGAGACGCTTTATAAATTTGACTGAACAGGAGTTTTATGATGAGCTTCTTTTTTTTTCCTCTTTTTAACCTGTCTTGGAGAAGAGGTTTTGTACGGATTACACTGCATAACCTTGAGCTTTTGAAGAATTTTGACTATATAATTAGATTTTAGTTCCACCCAATTGCCTAAATATTTAGGTTTTCTTCTCTCTAGTAACTGGCAACAATGGCAGTGAACGAGCAAGTGGTAAATCTAAATCCAATTATAATCCATGTTTTATAATATTTGCAAATGAATGTACTAAATGTAATAAATGAACTATTCAAACTGATGTTAAACCCTATAAGCAGTGCTGTTGTGGTGAAGAATTATACTTACTGGGTGCATCACAGTCCACACAGAAGCTGTTCCCTCTCACGTTTCGGATGGACTGAATGGCCATTGCATCACTTTGGCTGCCTAATCGAGACTGTAAGGAATGAGGGAGAGAATAAGTCAGCAGGAAGTAATTATTGCAAGAGTAAGAGACAAACAATTATAGCTGGACTCCAGCGAGGAGAGGGAGGGAAGAGGTTTTTCAAAGTCTTAGGAAAAGACTGAGGCAGAGAAAATATGAATATGAAAATGAGGCCGTGTCTCCCCAGTATGCTGACACAAGCCGTGTTCTATCTCTGATGTCTGTCAGTTCTAATAAGAGATCCCCCACACTGCGGTGCACCTGTCTGACAACCTCCCACATGTGACAGCTTGAAGTGGGTGAGGAGGGGCGGGGGAGGGGAAGGACGCAATACAGGTTGGAAAGAAGGGAAAACGAAGAATGTAAATGAAGCAGCAGAACTGTGAGATGATGACGATGCTGTGATTGTGATGATAATCTCCAATACTTTTCATCTTTCATGACCTACTGTACCTTGTTCTTTATGCTCTCACAAGACTGCAGGCTGGCAAAGATCTGGCTCTCAATTGCTTGGACCCACAGTTCCCGCTCCTCATATGTAGACGCTTCGAAGTTCCACGTCTGACCCGTCAATGAAACAATGATGAACTCAAAGGAATCCTCTTGCTCTGGAAAACCACAGACAGACAAGGAATTATTACTTAAGCAACACGCACGCCGGTTGTGAAATCTGACTCTGCAAGTCAGCGGCACAGCTCAGAGATTGAGGCTCATCATGCACGAACGCACGATGGAATGGGCTTCTGTTAAACTCAGTAACACTCAAATGATTTCTTGGCACCTTCTGTGCTCCCTGGCACTGCTGTTTTGTTTGATGATGCCTCAAAAATGACACTTTAAAGACCAATGCCATTACCAATCAACAGCCACACACAATATCACCTTTTTTTATGTTAAGCATTTTATTCTCGTTTATTCCAAAGCTGTTAAACTCGACATAATTCATAAGTGCATAGACTCAACAGGGTTATGGAAAAACAAAACTAGTTTTTATTATTTTAACTTCTTTATGGCGCATGGGTGTAAATACTAGAGTGCTTCAGAGCTTCAGCAGCCGTTCCCAAGGAGAAGCAGGCAATCAGAGTGGTAGCAAATTCAAAAAGCTTCATCGTAAAATGTGGGAACTAAAAAATGATGCCAAAGTTTCTGAATAAATCCGACATTTACCCACTGTTCATGATGCACGTAACAGAATTTTCAAGCTCTGGGATTGGATGTTTCTTGTTGAAATGCACCACGGGAGTTGTAGTTAACTTCAACCTCAACGTTTTTATGTACACAAGCTTGTACCTTTGACTTATTATAAATGAACCAGATATTTTCTAATGCAGCTGTTCATCCATTTTTACAGATTAATTAACTGAGAGAAATTAATGCTGGACCAGACCGAGGGAGTTCTGAAGAGCCACGAGTCACGTGAAATGGTCTATTGGAAAAATGAATGGCAAAAATACAATTAGGCCGTCCCGGCTCTGAGCCCAAACCTGTAGTCTAGGTTTTGGGATTCCCCATTTAACCCTGAACGACTTCTGATGACTTTGGAAGTGACCAGAGCTACAGTTATTTTGTTTTTAATGAAAATATAACGTTCTTTTTTACTTTTGGATGCGGTATACCACTGCAATACTGGACATTTCATATTTTTTCTAAGGTTAGGTTTTTGGTATTTGGTTTGAGATCTTTGCTTTAAATTAAATCCTCCTTGTCAAATCTGTTTTACTAAGACTAATCATGACTCTAACACATTCCCCTGTAATTCTATCAAGTATCAAGTGATGACAATTTTATTTACTACTATGCCGTATATTGCTGTCTGAAAAAAGACAATAACGAGTTTAATAATGTTCTGTAATAGTATTTGGTACACAGCTTAGCTACTATGTCCTAGGTTAGCTACTATAAAGATACTAGGTATCTTTATATTTTATACTTTGCTAGCAACTCAAAATCAATCCACGTCTTGTATACAATTCTTAAATACATTTGTTGTTTTATAATATAATGAAAACTAAATTTGCTTTAAGCTAGCTTTGAAAATTGTGCTTCTGCTTTTTTTCCCCTCTGCCACTCTTTGTATTTAACTAAGATTTATGAAAATGTCACCTGTCGTTTTCAAACAAGAGGTCTGACACAACATATGTTCCAACACATGCTATAATGCCTCTGCTGTTCAGAAGCAATTCATTAACTCCGTACTGTACAATGTGACTCGTGTAACATCTCTGGTCTGTGCACATGCTTGAGCTCATAGCCAAATGATTTGTAATTACCTAATTATGTCTATGCAAATAGTCATCTCATTTGCATAAACCATGTTTGGAGGACTGGATGCAAGTAGACACATGGGGAATGCTTTTCCTATGTAGCTTTTTTTAGTCATTAATAGAAGTTGCATTAAAAAGAAAAATGTGTTTAATGTACAAAATACATTTATACTTCTAATGTAATCCATTCTGACATTTGGTGCGTGAGATTTTTTATATTAAATGAACTCTGTAGGAGTTGTAAAATGGGAGCAATTGATGATGAGAAGATTGTCAGACAAATCTAATCAAAGAAATTACAACACTTAATATTTTTTATCAATTCGCCCTCCTTGGTGTGAGACACAGCCTTGTGCTGTTAAATGACAGATGTCTGACGGACGCCACTAATGTAGCAATCTCTGTGCTGCGGTGGAGGGGCCATCTCTTCAGGGGGAAAGCAATAATCCAATTAGCTCGACACCAACTTCAATTATCTGATTTAGTTTGTGGAATCGACTACAGGTCACAGAGAATCAATAAAGGCTTGGAAGCCTCTTTATTTAGAGTTACACTGAAAACGTCTTTATATGGGTGTAACATTTTAAAGCACTAATAGGGAATAAAATATATGTATGTATATATATCCTGTATATATGTGGTAGACTTAAAATGGTCAACTTAAAAAGGAACCTAAAAGTGAGAATTAAAGCCAAAGAAAAGACAAATTACATTCCAATAAAAAAAAAAAGCTTGATTAATTGGAATACATGCAGTAGAGATCAATTTTTTCTTGTCCAATATCACTTCAGGTACAATAACTAATGCCTTTGATTAGAATTTGTGGTTCCCAGACCCAAATGTTGTTATAGTTGTGTTTTCATCTTTTTAAAAAACCTGAACAAAGCTAATTATTCTGTTGGCTGCCCAGGCAATAAATTGGAGGCATTAAAACACTTTCATTATGGAGATTAAAAAAGCAACGGATGGCTGCTTTCTTAAACTGATGAGTATACAAGGGAAAACAAATCTAATTCTCCATGCATAGTAATGCTCAAGCGAGACATACTGTAGCCACTAAAGAGACAGAGGAAAATGTGCCGCTGGATACAGGTATCCATGTATGATGCAGGTATTGTCATTGCATGCAGCTCCAGCACACTGAGGTTACTTTTTAATGCAGTCCACAGTGTGGCAATTCAGCTCCATAAGTCAAAGTAATTCTGCTCCATGTAAGCATGATGCTGAGGTCAAAGTGGTCTTCTCAGAGTCAGTAAATCTGAGCATGAACAATGTGTCAAAGGCATCACCGCTATCTTACAGGCACCTGCCATGATGAGCTTGTAAAAAGGACCATTAGCACTTCTATTATTACTCAGTGGTTGCAGTTAGCACAAGGCTAGCAGAGGAAGGATCACCTTGTCACATTAACATGAGCATTAACCTCCTGACCAAATCTTTCTGCAAGCCTACAATCAACAAGTTCTTGCCAATTAAAAATAAATTAACACAGCTCTGCAAGTGGGCAGACAAAAAAAGAACAATTTAAAGCCAACGAAGGAGCCAACTGTGAAGAATGGGTAAAATATGATTTTCCTTAATTAACATGGCTGCAGTGAAAGCAAGTAAGTATATTTACTCAGGTACTGTACTTAAATACAGTTTTGAAGTACTTAGAGGGCATATTGTACTTTTAACTCCACTACATTTATTTGACAACTATGGTTTACTATAGATTAAGATTTTAAATTTAAAAAATATGATACGTTTATAAAATACATTTCATTGTAAAGGAAGGAATTTCCAGTTTGCAACCTTTTTGGTCAATGAAAAGCAAAGTTAGGAAAAATAAATACATATTTATGCAACAGAACTCCGTTTTTTCTTCTTCTATTAATCATCTCAAGACCTCTCCGGTTTATTTTGTGACCCTTCAGAGGGGACCCGACCCCTAGGGTGGCAACCACTGGACTGAAATACAGAGCTGTATTTAAAAGTACTATCTCCACCCCAACCATTTACAACAGTAAAATGCAACTAGATGCCTCAAATCCAACAACCAAATAATTTCACATATAAATACTTTGATATTTTCAATTAGCTGATAATACTTACATTTACCTTAAGTAGGCTTTTGAATGTGACTTTACCACTGATTGATTCATTAGAAAAAAGTCTTCCCCTTTTAAAAGAATAAATGTTTAGGTGCTGTACGTCACATTTTAATACCTCTAAAAAAAGGTGTTTATTTTACTTAAAAATCAAAGTGGAACATGAAAGAAAAGAGGGTGACCCCTCTATTGCTGTGTATGTGCAGCAGATGCATCGCCGAGGACCTGTGGACCAGATTAGCACCTCAGGGTTTGGTGCTGAGCCCAGCTGTGCTGTCTATATGGCATCTATGCAGCATCTACTCTGTCTAAGCCTCTCAAAGACCTCTGGAGACCGGTGTGACGAACCCTTAGAAAGGACTTAGCAAACAATTCTTAGCCTTGAGGACTTCTTTTTTTTTTTTTTATCCATTTGTTTGAACACTTGGCTGAAAATGATGACAAGGTGCAGAGGTGCACAAGGTGAGCTATTGTTTTGGTGTGTAGGATGTGTTGTGTGGTGTCGTATGCATGCATCAGGCAGTCACTTAAAGAAGTGCTTGCCGTTCCCGTGAATTAACGAGCAGTTGGGAAGAACAGGCCAAGGCGGTGCCATCTGTAAATGTCACAGGCACTGCTTGCTCATTTTACACATCATTAAAGCCAATATTCCTAACCTGTATCAGAGCAATCAGGAGCAGGCCATTACTGCGACAGGGGCCCCAGGGGAACCACGACCAAACTCAGAAAGAAGAGAGCAGGGAGAGAGAGAGAGAGATAGTGCACACTCTTTATCTGACACACGCATACACGCACGCGAACTTACACACACACACACACACACACACACACACACACACACACACACTTCTGCTGCACACATTTACACGCACACGCTCAAACAAACAAGGAACACAACACACCTTCCAACAATAAACAAACACATGACATCAGCACCAATACCACTACGCTAATAGCTAGTGCATTTAACAACAGAGCAGAATGAAAACAGGGCCAATTACACATGTATCTGTGGGCAGTGTGTATGGAGCCCAAATGAGAATCTTGTTATTCCTTTCCCTCCATACTGTGGCGCTCAGAAAGCTAAGCCATTACAAGAGTGGAGGCTCCAGGGACAGCTTTCGGAAATGAGAGTGAGTCGGGGAGTGACAAAACAAAGTATTGAGATAAACACCCACCATTAGCACAGGCAGTTAAACCTCCATTTCCTAATCCTCAGCTGGACTCCAGAGGATATTAACCCTTAGTTTACAAAGGTGCAGGACAAAAGGATACAGGATTAACAATATATAACACGACACCGTTTTTGGTCAACAGTCGATGCAGGTTAACTCGTAGTGTGAACACAAAGATCACGATTCCTTGTTTCAGTCGATCTGTGGACGAGTCAGGAACCACGAGGCTCTGACGAACATTGTTTCTTATCTAAACCTGTGGTTTAGATAAGAAAGCCATTCAACGATCTCTCCACCTTTAAGCCTGTTGTCTTGTTAGTTACAGTAAAAGTGTTTTTTTTATTCAACAACACTTCAAATTGGTTTTGATTTTCGTAAGAAAGTCTTGTTATTATGTTTAAGTATATAACATGGCCGATCCTGATTATTGCAGCTAATTCATCCTAATTCTTCATTGTCCAGTTACTAGTTTCTACGCCATTGATCCCAGTGGACGCACATTATTTTCTGTATATTTTGTAGGGATATTTTTCAACAGCTTCCATCTTCTGTAACGATGAAGACTGTGAGCTCAAACACTGCAGCCAAACTACTGTTCAACTTTTGCTAATTTACATATTTCTTCTGTTATTTTGTTCATATTCATACAGTTAAAGACATTGATCAGCAAAGTTGTATCAGTTGATTCTAATAGTTGAGAGTAATTGACATTCCACCAGTGTTCCTCTTACTGCAAGTATGCATTCATGTCAACACTTTGTTCCTGTTGAACATATTAGTTCGCTTTTTTATTTCCACCGATATTATAAGGAAATTGCGTATTTGCATGTTTCTCAGATACTATGCGACAAAAAAACGTCAGCATCCTACTTTTAGGATTCAGTTTTAAGTTAAGGAGTCCACTTTCTCTATACATAAGAATAATTTCCCTGTCCCACTCTAATTGCGGATGCAGTCAAGTAGAGGAGTCCTTTCAACCACTTTAAATTCAGTTAATTTAAACTGTTAAAAAGTACTACTGGATTAAAATCCATTATTTAATGTTTCATTAAATGAGAGGCTTATAAACCAATTCAAGAAAGATTTTATAAAAATGTTTTATTTCATACAAAGCTCTGCAGCAGATTTGAGTTCATTATAGCTCTTGCAGTACAAGTTAGGCTTCCTTTAGTCTCCTTCTTCTTTTAGAAGTGTACAGACAGGCTGTTGGTGTTTTTACTCAAAATGTACAAAAATGCAATAAAGTTTTGTTTGGTTTAGTTTGATCTGTTGTCTCTCTATCAACTTGCTTAAAATCTAATTGTGTAATGGAGGTATAAATAAGAACTAAACACCTTCTTTACATTAAAGGCAAACACTTAGCTATTGTTTTCTACCTAATTTCTGTGACCTTAGCACGTATAAATAACTGTAAAAATAAATAAACTGGAAGAATCAGAAAGAAGCTTCTCATCACACTTTCCCTCCATTCTTGCACCTCCCTTACTGCTCACATTGGACAAGCTAAAAACCCAAAACAATGAGCATTTGATACACTTTCTTTAAAAGAGAAATACATTAATGATGCTTCCTGACAGTCTGCATTAATCAGAGGGGGCTCCCCCTGAACACAACTCTTTATCGGTCATCGATTTTCCAGTGGGTTTATGGCGAGCGACACACCGAGAAAGCTCGTCGCCGGGCGGCTGCTGGGAAACGCATTACGGGGCTGTCAGTTGTCTCGCCATGCATCCTGCATCATTCTTTAAGCACATGAGAAGTTCATTACACCACACAGCTCTGACAGTGCATAGGATATTAGGGACTGTGTCCATTGTGCATATCCTTGGTGGAAGTGTAGCACCGTAGACATAACAGAGAATTCATACATTATCCAAATAGAGCTTTAAATAAAATAAAGCCATTTTGAAACCAATACAAGAGTTCAAATGTGATTTTAAAGCGACTAAGGCCTCAAAAGATATTATTTTTGTGCAATTACTGTTTGTTATTTAACATTTCATAATTATAGTAATGAACCTGAGATTATAAAACATGCCTAAGATTTTCCGCCACTTCAGCAGCCATGTAGACGAGTCTCGCTAAGTACTGTAGTACCATATTTGGAAATGGTGCAGCAACAGATTCCTACATCCTACACTTCCCATGTTGACCAAAATGATTTCTCACCTTAAGACATGCACGCTGTTTTGATTTATGATGCTTCACAACTACTAAAATTCAATTTCAGCCTGAATTGCACGCTTCTGATTGCCCCATAAATGAGATAAACTGATAGCAATTTATTCAAGGATCTCACCGCTCCTCTCCTTCTCTCTCTCTCTCTCTGTCCTCTGTTCTTTCAACAGGAGACGCAACTCACATTCCAGACTTGGGTGAATCCAATATTTAAGCGATACGTCGATCCAGAGCATTCAGCAGAACAGACAAGGTGATGCTAATAAAAAACCTTGCAGAGAACGATGAGAGAGATAGAAAACAATGTGCATGTTTGATGACGTGACAAACATTTAGATTCTGCCTCCTCCAGTATGATTCTTCTTAAATGTCTGGCGTCAATTATCCCTGTGTAGGGCATTTATTGAGGAGATTTGATGATGTTTGATAATGCAAGCCATCGCTCATTCAAGGCTTTAATGCGAGCGTGTAACTCTGCCAGGAGTGTCACTTTAAGAGCTAAGTAATGTCAAATAAAACAGTAATGGACATTTTGAATAGACTACACTACAACTATGCTGGGAGCTGCTAACTGATTCTGTACATGCATAGCAACTGTAAGTGACCATGCCAAAACTACAAAATGATCAGATCTCAGATTAAATTTCACCAGCATTCTGATGTGACCACATTCTACTCCACTACAAAAACAGCACCACTTCTCTCCGAGGTGCCGATGATGTTCACTCTAAACAACAATGTGGTCAACAGACCCATTCAGACTTTAAAGAGAAGCTGTCAGAAACCATGATAAAAAAGTATAATGATTATAAATGCTTAGCCCCATTTAGGAGGCGTCAATGCCATTGTTGTTGTTATCCAGCGTATCAATCTTGTTGATTGATCATCCCACTCTGGTGACATCAGTTTTATGGCCTCTGAAATGCGTCCCAGTGCTTTCACAATGCCATCCAATTAGGGGACTCCATTCATCATTGGGCTGGAGAATCATTATTAATTGGGTGGAGAGCCGACTGCCACTCCCCTGCTGAGGAGGGCCACGGCTTCTGGAGATCATGCCATTCAGACGAGGGTAAAGGGCTGAAAGGGCGCACCGTGCAGGGGGCCACGAAGAGATTCAAAACTACACACCTTTACGTACTTTACAGGTATACTTAACAAGATTAAAGATCACATGCTCTTTTTTCATAATGAGTAGAGAAATTTTATCCGTGTGACAAGTTCAATTCGAAGTGGATCAGCGTGTGGCTGCTTTACGACCGATCTTTAATTCAATAACAAATGAGTAAATACATAGAAAATAACATGACAACATGAACTCAACCTCTGATATACAGAGTTAAATCTACCAGTTCCTTTCACCTGCCAGTTAGAAGCTTCACAGGGAGAGTGTAATGCTCAGGTTTGCGTGAACACTCAAATCTCACCTACCTCTCAGCAGGCATGCTAACCAACCAATAGTAGTTGCTTGTGCACCTCCAAGGATGTGATCCTTCACTGGCTTCCCAACAGCAAAAAAAAAAAAGCTAATTGTGTTGGTTAGCAAGCACACACTGAAAAAGTAGCTGAAACATCTATTTTCAGCTACTTTGTGCTGAACTTAGAAACATGTAAATCAATCAATTTAAATAGATTTGGGAGCACGAACTGGACTTGCACTATGAAGAAATGAACCTGGTTCTTTACATTAGCCATGTTTCCATCGCAAATTTCCAGAAAATCAGCAAAAGAAAACGCAAGTAAATTTGCGATCCAAACCACTAACATTATGCAAATATAAGGAGGTGGTTCACTCATAAACAGCTGGTGGCACGAATTAATCGGGTGCCCATTAAACCATTGCAGAAGAAGATGACATCATTAAATATGTACCGGTCAAACCTCAAACAGTGAACAATGTAGAAAACGTGACAGAAATGTGGCATTTCATGTATTCATTTGAGGACCTTTACAGTCTCATCATTGATCCACACAGATCAGATTTTTTTGATTGCAGGTAAATGATTTGCCCATTAGGCACCTGTGTATCCCATGGACTTTTGCTTTTTTGTTTCAGAAGTTTTGGTCATTTATAAACTGTAGCAATGTGATTGTGTTATACCTTCATTGCCTGCAGATAAGCCATCTGGCTTTGTGATGCCCGTACTCTTTTTCCGTCTGTGCTTCTTGCGGTTGGCGTGTGGCGAAGGAGGTGGCTCAAGTTTGGGACTCGTGGCGCTGCCCACACTGGAACTCGCAGGGTCACTCATCCCGTTGGCTGAAAAAAGAACACAGACAAGGAAAACTGTTATTGTTTTATGCTTTTAAGTTTCCCTGCCCACGTAGGCAAGTTTCACTGTCACAGCTTCAGCGTGGCATCCACAGTTCTACACTAACCGGCTACAACTCCACCAGCTGATGATATGTGACAAATACAGTTTGGTCCAAGTTGAACATTTTCTAAGGGGAAAATGACTTGATAAAATCTAAACTATAAATTCCTCCGGCAGAGCGCTGTAGCATCATGTCGGCTCTGGGTGAAGATTGTTTGTGCTTAATGAGAACTGTTGATTAGCCTGCTATTGATTGCATTTACTGCTCTCAGCTGAAGCTGCAAGTCCAGTATGAACCTATATACCCATGTGTTAAATGGGCACAGTATAAAATGGAGACAGATTTGAAAAAATGAAACTATTCCTTAATAAGCAAACTTAACTGGCAGCTAAAATTTTACTTGGAACATATTCAGTTCAAAATAGACATGTGCCATTACATATCAAATGTATGAATGCAGAAGCACTTCACTGTGTAAAGACACTGAGCAATGAATAATGAATGACATCGGCTTTATTGGAAGCCTCATGCAAAGTAGAGGCAGACTCTTCCTAAAAATGTGTCTACAACAGTAAAGAGTTGGAAATGGCTTTGAGTGCTCCAAAAGTAACAGTGTGGCTCCAGCTTTAGATAGAGTGAAGGACAGGTATGGGGCTATCAGTGAACAAATGGTTACCTAAGTTAGCCCACGGCAAAACTCTCTATATGACTGTCTGAGAGTGACATGGGGCTAAGAGCTGGCTTTGTTTCTTGTAAGTGATTTTATAAATGTGATATTAACCTGTGCTACCGTTGGGCAAAGGGATAGGAGGGATGGGACCATAGAAGGGGGTTGTCAGCTTGCCATCTTTCTGATTTCCTGACATTTGACATCACTTTCCCTTCTTTCCCCCTCCGGATGCCATTATGAATCTGGGAGCGGGGGCCAGGGGCCTGGGGGAAGCAGGGAGGGAGGGCCGGTAGATGGGCCCCATATTGCTCTCCTCTTACCACCCTGTGTGGTGCTGGCAGCCTCCTCCATTGTCTCCCATCAAAAGCTCATTGTAGTGTGGCAAACTACATTCATTTCCCTGTGCACCGTCCCAGCCCCAGGGGTGGAGTGCAGGAGGACAAGGGGCTCAGGGATTATTGCTGTTGTCGTTGCCAGTTGCACATGCTATAATGTGCGCCACTGTGCCATTAGCCAGTGTACAACATTAGGCCTAATTCGGTCATTACCTTTAGGGAGATGGGGCTGTCTTGGAGGAGTAAGATGGGCTCAGCAGGGGATTAGAGATGCTAACGTGGGGGGAGAGTGGAGCTCAGAGGGCCCGGGGATGCATTGCCAGACGTGGGGAAAATATGAGAGACAACACCTGATACACACATTGTTATGTCTGTACTCGAATTAGAGATTAATCTTAATCAGAGTGGATGTATACAAACAAGAATGGTAGTACTGGAAAACATTACCAAATGAGTTAAGACTACCGCTATCTTTAATTTGTTAGAAGACAAGGGACCATCCTTAGATGTAGTTTGGATTTTTCAGCATAAATAGTGAAGTGCGTTTGGAAAATAATAATAATAATAGTGATTATATGCCAATGCATTACTAAACATAACATTGGTGCTTGTGCTGGACTACATACATTAAGCTCTCTGGTGTTTTGAATGGCAGCACGCAGCCACACATGTAGCAGCTCCTAGTCGAGGCGTCTGTTTCAATTTCCCTGCTCTCTTACAACAGCCCCCCTGAGACGAGTCATTAGCTGGCTCAGACAGCTGGGGGCACAGGGGTCCTCCATGTGCCCCCCACCCCCTCACCCCCCTCCTCCTCCCTCTCTATCCCAGCGTCTGTCCCGCCAGCACAGCTCCGTATGGCGGGTGGAAGACTTGAGTTCCAACCTGCCTCCGACGTGACAGCCAGCATTTGTTTAATGTCGCTTGAGGTTAAAGGGGAGGGCTGCCCCTCAGGGGCCCCAACCGTGTCATAAACACCTCTAATTATCAATTTCTGCCCCTAATGTTGTGGAAAATGACCCTGGCCCTGCTCATCCTACAACTCCTGCATTTGAAACATATACACCTCCGTTTGTTTGCACCAATCGGTCTTTAAGAAGTCTATAACATGAAGGTATAGGGGCAGGACATATAAAACTACAGTACACGTCATTGAGCAATGATATCAAAGCACCTAAAGCCTAATGGTTTTATATAATGTAAAGTCTACTACCTGTAAGTGGTTCTCAGCTCTAAACTATGCCTGACTGGTAGATTATATTTCTAAAATTGAGAATTATGATGTTCGAATTGGACTGATTCTGCAAGCAGAGTATTGAATGTGGTATTATTAGCTGGCTGTTAGCGTGTATGAGGGCCATCAGGACCAAGCTGGGTAATGAAGCACACTGGGTACCAGGAGTCTTTCCCACTCAGCCACGATCACCTGGGCAGCAGAATAGGTATCAGCCTAACCTGTGATTACAGTGTATTACACTTCCACCACGGAGATGACAGTTTAAAAATGCTTCAGGATGAAGACTATGGGTGAGACAAAGAGGGGGCTGCTAACAGCCTTTACCACTGCAACACTGAGAATGAATGAGAATTAAAAAAAGGGTGAGAGAGAGGCAGTAGGGGGATGAAGAGGAAGGGGGGAGTCATTTCATTGTTATTCAAGAGGCTCCGGGTGAGGAGCACTATGATTTCGCCAGGCCCCTTGACATGGCAGCCCTGCCTGTCCTCAATCAAAGCCAACGGCTGCAATTAATGGCAAAAATTAGAAACAATCACCGCCTCCCCCTTATTATCCTCAATTAGAGCATACTAATCAAGGCCTGATCGCGCTCTGCTGCTCTCTCCAAACTAAATGTCAAACTTCATTACGTCCTGGCGTAGAAATCAAACGCCCCACATGCTATCACCCTCGCATCAGGAGGCCAAGGTATAAAACACAGTGCCACGGGAAAAGGCTATCTGTGCATTAACTACCTGTGTCCTGATATGCAAACTTAGAAGTGAAAAAGCACTATATAAATTACCACATGGCTGAGCAGAGTTGCCGCATAAATGTCTTGGAGGAAAGAAAAATAACAGCCATGCAAACTTTTCATGGAGGGCTACGGGTAGGCAATATGGAAAAAAATTATATTGTGATAATTAGTGCAGGATTATCAATTTTGTATTAAAACTCACACGTAAAAAGCTTAAATAGTGCACTCCCCATTAGGGCTGCAACTTACAATTATTTTCATTATGGATTAATCTCCTGATTCTTTTCTAGATTCATGTTTTGTTTTCAATCAAATGTGGAAAAATAGTGAAAAATGTTCATTATAATTTCCCAGAGCCTAAGGTGACATTTTAAAATTGCTTGTTTTGTAAGGCCAACAGTGTGAAAACCACAAGATATTCAATTTACTATCATATATGATAAAGTGAATGTTGAATCGATGACTGAATGACTGAAGCAATTAATCGCAGATCAAAATAGTTAATAATAAAAACATAATAGTTAATTTGAAAAACAACAGTACATTCTTCAGTTGGGACAGATTTGAGCATAATTTCACTTGTTACATTTTTGGGGCATAAGAACTGTGAACCAGGATATCTCAATCTCTTAAGTATAGGATAATATTGAATTAATTATTGAATCATTACCCAAGGAGAGCACTGATCTACAGTAATATTTTGCCTTTGGAAATGTGACATTTCTCACACGTTGACCATGAGCATGACCATCAGCGAGCCCATCACCATTGCACAGACGACTGTTTGAGCATCTTGCTTTTAATTCAGGCTCAAAGATTGAGGTGTGCCAAGGAGAGCGGGATCTAAACAAGCATCCGGTGCATTAAGAATGGGTGTCTTTATGAATTCAAGCAACAGAAAAATTGGGCCGGGATTTAATCAAAAATCTGCGCTCAATATTCAAGAGACGTTACTATCTCTGCCTTTGCTCAATAGGTTTACAAATGAGGACATTCTTTAAATAATATGGAAATGGTTACCTGGCTAAGACGCATTCATTCTCCATTGAATCATCAATCTGCTGTTTTTGCATCTCAGATTCACATTTTATGTTAACCTGCAACCTTCACCAAGGATAATGGAGTGATTGGGCTCGGTTCAAGTCAATTCAAATGGCAAAACATGAGCACCCTTCACTGTGGAACACCCTCTATTGATTATTGAAGGCACATTAGGATGAAAGATAAGAGCATTTCAATCAGGTTTATGTTTTCTGATAGTCCAGTCACACTTTACACCACAGGCGTATTTGCCGCTGTGATTCAGATTCTTAAATTGTAAGGAGTCATAAAAACAAGATATTCAGAGAAAGTTTTTGAGCAACAAAGATGTTGCTTTACAAGTCTTAAACTGTCTGCACTGACTATGCACTGATTACAGAGACCCTCCTTCCCAAGGATGAGCAACATATCTATCATTTGACACAACGTTGCTACTATTATTTTCAGCTCATTTGGCTCATTCAAGCTCATTTGTGGTTACCTTAAGAGTGGCATGAAAATAATTGAAGAAACTAGAATAATGGGGCAAATTGTGGATCTGATTTAGCTGAAGACTGGATGCTGGTTAATGAGCTATGTTAATATTGAGCGCTTTTCAGTTTAGCAAACATTAAGATGGGACATTCTAGGCCTTCTTATTTTCACAACACACCATTTCCGGAATTTCTATTTGTCCTCTGCAGACCGGCCGACAAACGCACGTTCACAAACATCCAGTATGAAGCCAGATTTGTCTCCCAGACACACATTGTAACACAGACGCAAACATGCTCTGTGGAAAAAACTCACATACAAAACAGCTACACCCAAAAAATCAGCAAGAACACACACACACACACACACACACACACACATTTGCGCTCATTTATTTGAGGACCCCACGAATCTAAGTAATTCTGCTTTGGGCATGCTGCTGATGGGAGACAGGGGTAGGGGGTGATAGAAGTGCTTGCGTCCAGGCAGAATTGATCGTTTGGCAGCTCCAAATGAGAGACAGGCTTGTCTGCGGAACCACGAGGGCCGTGCAGTTGGACTCCAGCAGCGCTCGTAAAGTGCGCTCTTTAAACTGCCGGGGCCCCTGGGAGCCCATGGGGAGGGGGGGAGCCGCCGCCGTGCTAATGAGAACTACCAGAGTGCAAACATGCATGGAAATGACTGTTATTCTGTTGATGTGCATTTAAGTGCTTTTTTACTGCCAACCACAAAGAGAG
Organism: Nannoperca australis; assembly: GCA_036023655.1. NCBI lineage: Eukaryota > Metazoa > Chordata > Actinopteri > Centrarchiformes > Percichthyidae > Nannoperca > Nannoperca australis. The sequence goes on from JAVQJD010036137.1 coordinate 164,329, forward strand.
GGAAATAACTGGTGATGAATGGTACCCCCAAAAAGCATTCATTTTCCTCTTCGGAAGAAAAGAGAGGAAAACAGATGAAGGAGGAGGGGGGGTGAGGATAAGAGTACGATGGAAGGTAAAGACAGGATGGGGGTGGGGGGTGGGGGATGTAGACATGCGTGGAGAATATATTATCTTATTTCACTCAAGTACAGTGACAAGGTGCTATGTGACACAGAGGCAGCAAGTGGAGATGCATCGATAGCAGAAAGTTAACCTTCACTGTTCCTCTCCTCTGAACACGGAGCTTCTATCAAAGAGCGGCAGCCAAAAAGGTCACAGCGATCACAGCCCTGATCACCTAATTATGAAAATGAGGCTTGTTCCACTTGTCTAAGAAACCCTCGGGAAATGGCATCTAGACACCCACGCCTTTGGATCAGATCCCTTCATTTTGTTTTAATTCACTCTCGTCTTTGCTGTAGTAATATGTGAATTCTGAATGCATTATGCATGGTGACGACTTTGGAAGAGATTTAGGGGATGTAGAGTGAGTGAGTGAGGGGGTGGAGGGCTTACGGGCTCCGCTGCTTGTACTGGTGTTGATGGCTTCATTCCATTGGTCAGCGCTGGACACGGAGAAGGAGCGTTGGTGCATGCCGTCTTTACTGCCACCAAACACCGACCCGCCCGTCTGGAGGGATGTGCTGCTGTTGGAGTGAGGAGCGCCTGGGAAATAAGTGACAGACACAAGAAAATGAATCCTGATTTCTTATTGTCTCTACGGTCGTTTGAATTCGAAACTTAGTCTGGTGGGATTGCTTTCTTTAAACAAAAAGAAAAGTCTGCAAAGAAGTGATAATGGTGCAATTGAGTTTTTGGTAGTTTCTACAACACTGCAATGATGCTGCAACCTTATTTGTGCACATCCCTCTGTCACACACACACACACACACACACACACACACACAAAACCCCTCTCCCTCCGCCTCTACCTCTAATTAGCCCTTAATTAACAAGATACACTCTGAACGCTAATTATCTCGCCTCATCCCTCTGACTGCCACATCGATCTCCACTGGCGTCAGCAGGCGTTCTCTCCCTAACTTCCAATCAGGCGAGCCACGGACGCCTGGCTCTCTTTACTAATTCATGGGCTAGGCTGCGCCATGTGGGGTCGTTCCCTCCTGTTCGTGAGCAGTCGCTACAATACATGCTAACCACTCTGAAAAACTCATCGATACACTTCCACGTCACGTGAGGGGAATCGGATAAATCAGTAGTATCAGAGTATAACTGTGTCATGTAACGGAATTATTTTTTCCAGAATTGTGTGAATCTATTCTGAAAAATAAGCTGAACTGAATTTAAGGTAACGTTACACTTATGAGAACATATTGTATATGAACTACAGGAAATAAATGGGTTGTTTATGAATAAAATATGCCATCAGAAAAGTTATTTTTCACAGTATCTTTTCCCTAAAAGTTGACACAATACCCCTATTACAGGTTGCACAACTACATTATAAAAACAATACAATTTAATGAGGTTGATTTGACACTAAAAGGTTTTGTTTTGGAAAACAAGCCATATCTCAACAATGCTTCCTCATCTTACAGGTATCACACATCAAGGCCTTTTATTCAATAATTACAAGAGAATATCAGTTTCTGATTGAGGTGACAATAACAGAAAATATACTGTGTGGGTCGTGTGTAAAGTAAACTAAGCGGCACGGGTGCTTGTTAGGATAATATGTCCTACTCATTATCTAGAGTAATAAGTGTATCAAATTCACATAATCATGTCTAATTAGTATCAGTAATTATCTTGTTGGGCCCAGGAATATTAATCTTCAGGTCCCAGAGGGGAGGGAGCAGAATCGCAGCAAGAATGGGAGAGAGAGCGAGGGAATCATGCTGAGGAGCACTGACTAAATTAGCATGCTGAAATCAGAGCAGAGGAGGAGGAGGAGGAGGGGGAGGAGGGGGAGAAAGAGCCGAGGAGTAGCGGTACTGAAAAAAAATTTGAAACTTTGTTGTTTTTTTTTTTGGGGTGATGCATAAAGTAAGCTTGACGTGACTACTATAAAAAAGGCTTCTGGTTGCTTAAAAAAAAAAAAAAGAAGGAATATTTGTGGGTTTAAAAAAAAAAAGACAATAGTATTGTCATTTTGTTTCCCGATATCACACAGATAAATGTTTAATCACCTCATTGTTTAGAGGTAATTCTTGATCTTTTATAGTACAAAGATCAACATTTTTTATTTCCAAAGTGTGTAGTTTGACTCTTTGACACCTTAGAAAAGAGAAGAAAAAAAAGTAGTAACTACAAAGCAACTTCGATTGATATTTAAAATTCAACAATCACATCTAATTGTCAAATTGGATGCTAATGATTAATGAATTATACATGCTGTATCCATTAGTCCCCAGAGACCACTCCTGCATAAAGGGGAGGATAATGTAATTACAGTGGAGAAATAATCAGCTTGTGGCATTAAAAGAGCACTGTACTTGCAGCTCCAGCCAGGCCTGACTCCAGTACGCTTCCCAGCTTTAGCAGTGGCACTGTGCTGGACTGACAATGATGATACGGACGACTGCAAATTGATGTACAAAGGATTCAAATTAATACTGAACGCTGCCAATTTTAGTGATTGTAAGAGTGTCAAGTATATTAAGCATTATTATATTTTAATGCAATAAATGTTTATAATAATGAAACTGGACATTTCAGGAGTAAAAAAAGTATGTAAGACTGCTAACATCAAGTGCTGTTTCATAAAAGCCCTCTGTCTAAAAAAACTGAAACATCATTTTCATGATTTTCTGAAGTTAACTAAATACACCAAACCTTAATTTTGATTAGTCTCAATTGATGAATGTCAATATCAGTTATTTTTGCAGTGAAAATGTCAACAGAGATTGAGCCATTTACTGTGAAGCTACATGACATGTAGACAGTGGTAGAAAGCAAAAAAGTACATTTACTCAACTGTAAAAGTACAATAATAAGGGTATTTTTCTTAAGTATTTCCATTCCACTACTTTTAGAGAGTAATTTTGTTCTTTTTACACCACTACATTTATTTGACAGCTTTAGTGACAGGTTTATTTGCAAATTAAGATTTTACATACAAGAAACAGGATTAGTCTTTTTTGAAATATCATCTTGTTTTATAGATCGGACTACCCAAAAGCATAAAGTAGTAAAGATAACGCAACACTTCTGCGAGCTACACTCAAATATTAAAATGCTTCTTATACCTTTAATAATATAACACTGACAATAGTCATTCCATTGCATAATAAGTACTTTTAGTTTTGATACCATAATGACATGTTGATGATAACACATCGGTACTACATTTTAATGATCTTTTACTTTTAAAAGAGTGTTTTCACATCGTGGTATTGCTACTTTTACTTAAATACGAAACTGAATACTTCTCCCATGGCTACATCTGGATACTGTAATTAAAAATCAGCATTAGCGAGGAGAAAAGTCCTGTTCAACTGTTCAAAGTGATACTTTTCTTATCAAGAAGATTGCTACACAAATACTTCAAAAAGATAACATGTCATTGTTGACTCCTGTGCAATTCTTATAAAAATAAATGAAAAATGTAAAGTACAAAGCAGCTTTATGAATATTTCTTGCCGACTGTATTGTCATGTGTGTAAAGAGATAACAAAAGCTATATAGTGTGTTCTGCAGGCTATCCAGGGTTCGGGTGTTAAGTAGAGGCGATGGATTAGCGGGGAACAACGCTGCCCCGCTTCTCATTTCTCTTTAGGCCGGGCCGTCAGTAGGTTGATGAGGCGTGACGAGGCCTGACCACTCTGTGGAGTTGTTGCCATTATGTACAAGTAGTGGGATAATGAAGCATTCATGGTAATGTGGGCCGGGCAGCACATCGTCTGCGGATGTGTGTAATCCACCACCATCATCCTGACCAACGCCCAGACCTCCCCCCTCCACTGCTGTTACTGCTGCAAGCCCCACACAAGTCACTCAAACGTTTATATTCATACCTGTGAATTATACAGTATATTGTACTGTATGCATTAAAACAACTAAAGATTATTACTTTAACCCTTGTGTTTGGCAATAGCTTATTTAGATACATTTGTCCTTTTTGTCTTCATTTAGGCCGCTTGAAAACATTTCCAGCACATAACTGCTTTCATATTATACTGTTACTATGAATTCAATGACATTTTGCCATTTCCTCAGAAGTGAAGCTAGGTAATAAAAAACAAAACAATATTGAAGACAGAACAAATATTTCTACAGACAAAACAGATCTTGATACAAATTATTACTCTATGGCGTTGATTCCCACCCAGGGGGTACTTCTACAGTTGTCAGGGGGCACATGGAAAGTCTGAGGAATAGCTCAGCTAATTTGAAAAAAAGAAAAATAGAATATATGAAATTGGACAGCTATAAGTGGTAATAGTGGAAATATCCAGCTTCTGTCGCTGTAAGTGGTAGTAGCACAAAGTCAAACGTGATGAAACCTACTGTAAAAAAAGAGACCAAGCAACGACTTGTATGAAAACATATTGTAACAATATCCACTTTTATAAAATTAATAGTGTTAAGAAACTGTTTTAAATCAGTCCAAAATGGACAAATTATGAACATGACTGGCTGCGGGACTTCAGACAATAAAGGAACCACTACTCTATTGTAGCTGCAAGAGGTCAGATTACAAGTCTCATGTTGGTACTGGCAGGGTCTGCTGGTCAGCGAGTACGTGGCTACTGGTTCTGCGGTGCTGTAGATTAGAACTGGAGACAAATTACAGCGCAGGGTGAGAGGAGAATGAGATAAACACTTTCCTGAAATCTCCACCTCTACCGCATGCATATCTTTCCCCCCACAGGATTGATTCAAAGTGACTGGGCCCATTAATACTTTGATACAATGTATCTGTCGCCGGTGACACAGCAGGATGCGTGTTAACAGGGAGGATCATATTTAAAATGGTTCCGCTCAGCACCCAGCAAAGGAATTAAACCTGGCCGCTTGGCAAACTCGTGGGCGCATGCGTTCTCTCATTTACTCTCTGTCTTCGCCAGCCTCTCCTCTTCATCTTCCCATCTCCCCCATCCACTCTGCCCCTCCTTCTCTCCGTCGCTATCCCTCTTCTCCCAGTGATTATAAAAAGTCTTTAGATCTAAGGAATGAATGAATTACTGAAGGCACAGACAAGGCTTGTGATTTGGACGCCGTGAATGAAAAATTACCCCTTTGTTCCCTTCATCAATTGCACGTCTAATGAAATCAAAATCCCGATCACATAATCAGAAGAGGGTCCTCCACCCAGAGAGAGACCTGATGTGATTTGTAACCTTTCTTTTCCTAAGTGGAGATTAAGGCAAATCTCCCTCACATTGTTCCCTGATGCACAAATGGATGGCAACTGAAAATCTTAGGAATTTGTCATTGAAGAGTCCAAGAAACAAACAACAGGATGAAACAACACTGTTGGGTTTGAAAAAAAAAAAAAGAACTAAAGGGAGAAAACAAACCAGTTGGAGCTGTTTTTCCAAAACCTGGTCTGGCCTGTTTTTCAAGGCCCTTTGTCTGCCCCAGTGACTCCCCCTCAACCCGGCGCTCAAGGTTAACGGTTTGTGGGATGGAACAACCTCGATCCAACGTCCCTCTGCTCTGTAAACTCCTACATCTTTCTGCTTTTGACTGATTAACCCGTTCAGCAGTGGCAGCATCTTGGCCGGGTTTAACGGTAACCTGCCTGGACAGTGCTAATGGTCCCTGCTGACCCGTCTTTGGCACTGCAGCCGCTCTCAGCCAGTTAGCTTTAGCCTGAGTGATGAAAACACTGCGCCCATTTCACAGCCGATGAAGGACCCCGCCTCCCTCCAGGGATCACTTTGCTAATTAGTATTAATTACTCTTAATCCTAACCCCTGAATCCAATCACTGGCTTCCCCTCTATAAGCTTGCCAGACTCTCCGCAGCCTCCGGTGGCAAAGCTCGCTGGAAGAAGAGCGCTATTTTTAAACTTGAAAGGTGGAGAAAACCTGGCAGGATGCTCAGGACCAACCAGTTTTTTTGTTGCTGTGACCCCCACTACCACAGATACCACAAATAACTAGGTCATAATGGAATAATAATAATAATACAAGATAAACAAACCTTAATTTTCTTTGTGATATTTCCTTAAACATGGACATGATGTTTAAACACAATTTTTAATTCCCTGTTTGGTAATTTAGAGAATTAATAGATTTCTCAGACGCTCATTAAGTCATCATTGTGTATACTATGAGGCAGCTAATTTGCATGAAGGAATCATACAGAAAGTAGATAATTAACCTGTTGGGACCCATTTTTATGATTAATTGTAAACTGAGCACATAGAAAATGAGTACAGTAATAATCATTGAGTAACCATTATATATTATATACCTGTGATCTGTTTACTCTTTTGGGTAGTGGATGAGATATAAGTCTATCCTCCAGCCTTTCAATACAATGTATTACTATACTTGTACTATTATTAATATATTACCATTATAAGTGAATATTATTATTGTTATTATGTTGAATTAATTTTAATAGCAGAATCACCAGCAAAAAAGAGAAAAAAAGTGCACAGTGTGTGCTACAGAACTGGAGATGCTGGTTACTGCAAGATGAAGGTGTAATCCAAAAAACTTATTTGTGACAGTGAAAACTCACTCAGCCCAAAACATATACAAACTTCGTCGTTTTTTAAAAAATATATTGTTTTTGATGACACTGATTGGAATGTGTTGTCTGAAGTCGAGCCTGTTTTACACACGTGTGCCAACTCTAATTAGTTCCACATATTTAAGCTTTCATGAGCCTGATGAAGGACTGAGAAAAACATATTACTCTTGTTAAAAGATCATGCGTCATAAAGTTTATAAGTATATGGTCTCTTCCACAAACCTTTGTGTTTATGCTTTTTGACCAAAACTACTTGACTTGAAGCAGTAAACAAATGTACCACACATTGCAGTAGAATCACTCAGTAAGTTGTGTTTGCAGAAGTGTCAGAATGCATAAAATAAACATCTTGAAATTGTACACAAATCTGTATCTTAATTATGAAAATTGCAAAAGAAGCGCAGTTACTTTTATTACTCTGGCCTTTAGCCTCGTAATAAGGAAAGGAAATCGTACCGGTGTTTCCTATGCCCAGCTGCAAGGTGCTGCGGTCCTTGGTCAGCCCGTTGGTTTTGGGACTAGCGGTGGGGGCCACAGTGGCCACCGCTCTGGGGGGTCGCTTCCCGGGAATCTTGACTGTTGTCCTCAGCAAGTCTATCTCTTTCCCATGCACATTTTGCATGTAGTCCTACAGAAAGTGAAAAAAAGAAAGAACACAACATTAGTTGTGAATGGTCTGCACTCCACTCAAGTCAAGAGTGCAAATATTCTCAAATATTTCCCTCAGATCAGGGAACTGGTTATACCCAGCTGACCAACAAGAATCCAGGAATTACGGAAGAAAAACAAATTAAAAGACTATTCAATTTCCATCCCCATTAGTCACAACCCATCTCAGACCTTCCACTAAGGGTGTGCGAGAGTGGAAAAATGATTGTAAAGCCATTATACATCACCTGTGCCCACGCCGTCTCTCCAAATAGCAAGATGTTAGACTTAATGAATGCAAACAGTCTCATTCTCTTTCAATTTGGGCATTTGATTTGGTTTAAAGCGACTAGTGCCCAAATGTGGGAAGCCAAGGTGAAAATCATTGGGCTCAGCAGAAAAAGACCCAGATAGAGGCGAGCTCGGCCTTTGCCGTCCCCCCACTGGCTCCTCTGCTTTATTACCGTGTCATAAAGCACTCATTTCTTTCCCAAGCCTCCTCGCTAATTACCCAGTGAGCGCTCTCATTTCATTTTATTGCTGGAATTAACAGCCAGATCGAAGCGTGCAAAGCTATTAAGATGTGTGATTAAGCCACATTCAATTAGTTTCTACAAACAATTTAATTGATGTAGCAGATAGAATTAACAGAAGGTGATTGTGTGGATGGCTTGGCTGACTGCGAAATTAAAGGTTCCCCTCTTCCGCTCTCAGTCTGCTTCCCTCCCTCTTTCTTCTTCCCTCTCTCTCTTTCTCAATCTCTCTTCCCCCTTTTCCTTTCTCACTCGTTCTCTGCTCCACTGCTCAAAATGAGCTCGAGCTGTTACAGCGCTAATGTAACTGTCTCCCTTATTTCACCTCCCTCCGTAAGTCAACAGATTCATAGATTCATAGATTGCCCTGATGACCTGTAATAGCTGTAATGATCTAGAGATAGCCTGTTCAGTCAATTACATACATCACTGTAGCACAGCACTGCTCTACTAATAACCCCTTGTAAATTAAACCACTAACACACTGTCAGTGCAACAAGGCCACACACAAGGTTCACGTCTAACTGTTGGACTTGCATTCAAAGTGAAGGGGTTTTGGAGAAAGACGGGCATTTCTGATTGTGGCACCACCGGGCTCCTGAGCTATCTGCTGCCAGCCATCTGAGTGTTTAAGAGGTATTAGAGGCTCAGCGGGATTCTGACAAAGATGGATGTGGGAGGCTGGTCAGGCTCTGCTGCCATGCGGTGAGAACCATTATAAATACAAGCCAGCGTGGAGTCTGGGCGCGGCGGGCACGCAGCAGCACAGCCATGTCTCCATTACCCAGCACCGGGAACGGGCACCATGGGTGGGGGGGGGCAGAGATGACCACTAGGACATCCTGTTTCTGAACACTAAGCTTAAAGACACAGGCTTAGGTAAATTATACACAGCAATAAATCTGTGTAGAAAACATGAGCCTATATGCTTGTAATCCAGTTCACTACAGCAGTGCTGGTAAATGTAATCGCATCAAGAGAATCGCGCTCAGCGGTTGAAAAAGCCCCACATTAAAACCTCCAGCAGCACCCTTGAGTACATACAGTAGTGTAACAAACACATAAAGACGATTGAAAAAGAAATAGGAAGGGAGGGGGTCGAGACTCACATGTAAACTGGGGTGGTAAGTAAGGACGCCATTATCACACAGCGTGACATATTTCTTTTTCCACTCCTTGTTGAGGGATTTGCCACTTCGCTTCAGAAGGATTCCCTGTAAGAGACAAGGCAGCACGGTGAGCATATGGTCTCCACAAAGCAGCATGGTGGATGATATGAGCCATTATGGATGTTAAATACCATAAAACAGCATTATTATCACTATTGTTATCACAGATTCGTTACACTGAGCATTTTCTTTGTGGAAAGTAATAAAGCAAACAAACATAATTTTAAGTGACAAATATGGAACAGTATGGGATTGATTATGATATATAAACATATGAAATCGCAATTGTAATATGTAATTAAATCCCCTTTAATTTTCTGTCTTTATTATAATTTTTTGCTTGACAGGTTTAATGATATGTTAGTTTTTCTTTTAGAGTTGGCCAAGTTCCTCTGGCACAGAGCCCATTCAGAGAGAGAGAGACAATCCAATTTGCCAGACCTCCTCCCTGCATTCATACACATAACATGCTGAACTCTGGAAGACCTCTCAATCCAGGGATTAGGGAGTGTGATCTCCCCTCTTCAAAGCCCATTCGGCTCTTATTCTATTCTACTTTATCTTCACGGGCCTTTTAGGGGCCTCAGATGGTTTCCTTATCTGCTGAGTAAATCCACTGGTAAACAATGCAGTTCCTCTGCTGGAGGTGACCAAACGCTGCTGAGTGCTAGGGCCAGGAGGCTCTCTGGGGTTAAATAGTGAGGAGGGGCCCGCTTAATTAGGGGATTAAGCCGGGGCAATGTTTGTGCTTTTACAGCCAGGGTCTGTGTGTGTGTGTGTGTGTATGTGAGCTGAAAAGGAAGGGGGGTTAGAGGGTAGTATTTTACTAGCCAGGCCCATCCTGCAGGCTTTAATCCTGATTAACACATCAGGAAGAGTTGACCCTCGGTGACCTGGGCACCAGGCTGTTTGCTGACAATCATCCTAATCCGAACCCTGATTCATCTGTTGGCTGCATGCTGGGACTCAAGAGCTTGGTCTTTTTCATATGTTTTCAATATACCTGCCTGTTTATAGCTTCTAACTGGAACAGGACGTCAAATATGGCTCTAAATCAACTATCTCATCTAAATCAAATAAAATCATTAAGTTAGAGAGTATACAATAATATTCTCTGGTGTTACCATATCCTACAATATCATCTTAAAATGGAAAACCTTTTTTGTTTTCTTGTTAAATTATACTGAACAATTAGTTGGACAACTAGGTATGACAAAGGTCATAAAATCCTCTTGTCCTTGCAAAAGAAATGAGAAAATATTTGTTTCATATGTTGTAGACAATATATTCGGTTGAATTACTGTTAAATAAAAAATAACCTGTCAGGCAATTAAATTAAATATAAAGGGTATCAGCTATCAGAAAGCCTTGGTTAACCATCAATACTTCTGATGATTTATCAGGAAGAAACATCGTGTCCTTTGATCAATAAGTTGCTGACTGCCCAGACTGTTCTCAATTTGGTCAATAAAAGAACTGTAAACACTTTTTAAATGGCTCTCTAATCATACAAAGTAAATGATCCAGTCACAGGGCCTCTGGCGACTTTATAATGCATGTTTTACAAGCAAATATGTTGCTCATCTCGTGGCCTTACTGAAGCATAAATAAATCTATACATGCAATCAGTTCAGAGCTTCATATATTTATCAGAACTGTGAGGCAGATCAATAAAGATACTGAGACAATAATGTGAAAAATCTTTACATGCAAAGACTAATTTTTCCTGTTTCATTTGAACAGTTGCCCGTTATGGCTGCAATATATCTCTCATAACGTACGTCACTTTCAGTAATTGAAAGCTTGACAAATAATTTGAGATAATTTATCATAATTGTTCAATCGTTTGCCACATTGGATCGAGCAGTGTGCTCTCTATGTGACAGTTTGACATCAAATGACGACATATGTGGTGCCCTGTGCCTCCCTACAACACACACACACACACACACACACACACACACACACACACACACAAGAGATTAGTGTGTTCAAGTCTGTGCGACATAAGGAAACAGGCCGATCGTCAGACGCGCTTCTCTGTGTCCACACAATTGTCATATCTACACAGAGGAGATAGTGTCTTTTCCTTCTTTTGTCAGATGACCAGGAGAAAAGCTGCATCCTGCCACTGTGGCTGACTGAAAGGC